>JAODAL010021443.1:0-67073 GCA_025379985.1 Phyllomedusa bahiana | reverse complement strand
GACCGCCCTCCCCCTTTTTTTTGAGGGGGGACCCGTACGGGACAAAAACCCCAAATTCGTTTTCCCTCCTGGGTCCAGTGTTTAAAAGCGCCCCCGAAAAGCAAATTCTGCTAAAAAGCCACGTTGGCCCTTTAAATTTTCTTCTTACCCAACAAGGTGACTTTCCTCGCCCTAACATTCTGCACCCTGGAGCTGCGGGCTAAAAGAAAAGGCACTGCAAGGCATTGCCAACCGCCCGGGTTTTTTCCCGGGGACTGACCGGGTTCCTTCTCCCTCTGAGGGCTCACGTTTGGGTGTAAAACCCAAAAAAAAATTCCTTTTTTGGCCTCTTGTTTCTTTTGAAATCCCTTCCCTGCCCCAAACCCCCCATTTTGTCATAAAAGAGGTCTTCTAAAAAAGGGATTACCACAGTGGTGGGTCCCACAAAATTACATTTGGGCTGCCTTGCTTCATTTTTGGACGGATGCTGACGGGATGTTTGAGAAAATTTGTGGCCGTGACTGGGGGACGAGGATAAAAATTTTGCTGGTTTGCGGGTTGCTTTAAAAACCAAATGAAAAACAGATTGGCGACGCTGTTCCCCTATGGATTCACGGGGCCCTGACCCAGGGATGACGGGGCCTGACGGCCCCCTGCAACCGACGATCCGCTGGTTTGGGTTTTTTGCGCCAGAAACTAAAAGGAGCATTTTCTCTGTACCTCTACCTCCATGTCCTACACCCTCTTTGCTGGGTTCCCACCTGCTTTTCGTCCATGTTCAAAAAGATAAAAATTTAAGAAGGTAGGGAAAGATTTTTTTACAGCCTCTTTTTGAAAGACGGAAAATCACAGCTATTCTTAAATCCCTTAAAATTTCCCCTACAGCCATCTAGGATTAGAAACTGAATTGTTTCTAGGGGAATACCTGTAAAATGTGGTCTGGTGGAAAACCCTTTAAGAAAAAAATAAAACAGTGTTTTCCCTTCATTTCTCGGGATTTAAAATTGCCCAGTGGGGACTGGGAATTGATATTTTTTAAAAAAAACTATAAATACAACCCTCCCCTTTTCTGTGCCAAACGAGATTCAGCGAGCGCAAAAAAAAACTATTCAGAATTTTACACGGATAAAGAATTCCCTTTTTTTGCAGAAAATGAAAAACGAGAACCGTTACTAGAAAATTTTTTCACCCAAAATTGTCGTAAAAATGTGGATATTTGAAAAAAACTATGGCCACCCACTTTGCAAAAGCTATTTAAAAGTTATAGGATAACAAAACCGGGTGGGTTTTTTTGCACCAAATTTTGGAAAAATACCCAACATTTAAACAAACCAAAATTTTCTGTATCCCAAATTTAAGTAAAAGGGGGGCTATTTGGGGAAAAAAAAATTTGGGGTTGAAACCAAATTTGTAATAAAAGCTTTTTTTAAAAGGGGGTTTATAAGGGTTTTAAGAAAATTTTGGGTTTTTGCACCCAATGAAAACCAATTCATTTAAACCTCCCAAAATTTTTCTGTTTTAAAAAAATTTAAAAATTTTAACCAGGGTGGCTTTTTAAAACCAAAAACGGGTTTCCGAAAGGGGGAAAAAACACCCAAATTTTAAAAAAATATTATCGGATAGTAAAAGGGTTTTTTTTGGGCCCCTTTATAAAATTATTACCGGGAAGTTTAAATAAGCATTTTTTTCGAAATCCTAATATAATACAAAAGGTGGGTTTCTTGAAACAAAACGGGGCCCTGCCCCCAAAATGAAAAACACCAAATTTGAAAAATTTAACAGGGGCCGACCTTCCCGGGGGGGGGAATCCAGCATGGCCGGCTTTTTAACCCAGAGTTTCCTGAACCCAGCACTAAACTTTTGGAGGATATCTGAGCCATCCGCTCCCCCGGGGCTACTTTTAAATTCTTGGAGAGCCGCGGGGGCCCCTCAGGGCCCCCGGGACTCGGGGGCTTTTTTTGCTCCCCAGCCCCCCGGGGGGAGCCCGTGGCGGCAGGGGGGGCCGCAAAAGGGCCCGGGCCCATTTTAAAAGGCCTGGAGGGCCATCTTGGAGGGGGGGTCCATTGCTGGGGAAAACCCAAACGGACGGGTCTCCCCCCGGGGGTCCCTACATTTTTTTTTTGGCCAACGGGGCCCAAAAGGGGAGGCCGAGGGGGGGCCCCGGGCCGGGTGGGAAGGGGGGGGAGGGCCCTTTTTTTGGGCCCCCCCCCCCCCCCCCCCCCCCCCCAAAACCCGGGGGTTTTGGGGGCAAGAAAAACCTGGGGTGCAGCCCCGGACCCCGGCGGGGGCGACACCTCAGCCGCCCCAACCTCTGTCGGCGGGTACCTGAAGGAAAAAGCGGGGCTGGGGAGAGGGGAGCTGGGGCGGACGGAGAGGCTGGTAAAACCGCGGGGCTCCCGAAGTACAAAAGGGAGAGTGGAAATACCGGGAAACACAGTGTCCCTGGGAGGGGCCCTTTCGGCCGCTCTACCCCCTTAAACCCCGGGGACCCCGGGGGGAAACGACGCGGGCGCCCTAAACTGTAGGGGCCGCGGGGGGTGGTGAAGCGGGCCCCCCGGGGGGGCTCCCGAAGTAAAAAAGGAGAGACCGGGGGGTTTACCGGGGTGCGGTTTTTCCCCGGGGGGGACATCTCGGCCGCTTCATCCCTTCCCCCGGGAAAACGTACGGGAGGACGACGCCCCCCGAAACCTGGAAAGAGCCGCTGGCCGGTGAGCTCGGGGGGGGCCCCGGAAGAAAAAGGGGGGGACGCAGCGCAGAGTGGAGGGGGCTTTGCCCCACGCTCCGGGACGGCGTTCCTCAATCTGGGGGGTACGGATGGGGGGGCGGGGGGGGGGGGGGGGGGGGGGGGGGGCCGGGGGGGGGGGGGGGGGGGGGGGGGGGGGGGGGGCCTGGGCCCGGGAAGGCCGGGAAAGGCCCAAGTGGTACTCCCCCCTGGGGGGCCCGGTCCCCCCATCGAGGACCCGGGCCCCCGGTGCCCATACCCACCCCCCCTGCCGGTGGGAGCGGGGAAGGAAAACGAACAGGGACTCTGGGCCCAAAATGGGGGCTCTGGAAACCCCCTCCTCCGTTTGGGCCCCCCCCCTCTCAAGAGCCCGTGACCTTGGAGGGAGGTGGCTCTCCACACCCTCCCCCACAGACAAACATAAGGGACCTGCAACAGCGCTGTTTAAGGGGGTTTTAACAGGTGCCTGCAAGCCCCCATCACCTCCCCCCTGCACCCCTCCCCCCCTGCGTCTGTGTAACACGAAGGGCGGTGACGCTCCCTTGGCCCACACAGGGTCTTTTCAGTGAGGGGGCCGGGGCCAAAGTTAATTATCCGTCGGGTCTGCCTCGAAAGGTTTTTTCCCGGGAAACTCTTTTTTATCTTTCCTATTTTGCCCCATACTGGGCAATGGGTGAGGTGTAAACTGAGGGCGGGCCCCGCTCCCCCCCCCCTTTGGGCCCACATCTCACAAAAAAAATTGTCTATTCCCACTGCTGCTGGGGGCTTTGTAGCTCCCCATCATAGAAAAAAGTTTTTAAACTCCCAAACCTCGTCCGTGAGCGACTTGCTGCAGATATTCCTATTTAAAAAAAATAATTAGGAGTTTGTCGCCCTCTACTGACCCTGCGCACAGCTGCCCCCTTTTTTTTTATTGATTATTGGCCCCCCGACGACCCAGGTCTCGGGTTTGCACCATCTTCCCCGGCGGGCCCGCGATTTGTTGTTCTCTTTCCCCGTTTTGGGGTTTTACACCCTGTTTCCCTGTATTCTTCAGTAAAATTTAAGCTCATAAAGTGTTTGTAAATGCCCTGCCTTTATGTTGGTTAATTTGAATCTAGGGTTGGGCCCCCCCGTGCACCCAGGGGCCCAAATTCTGATGCTTTTTTCCTTTTGGTGGCCTGTGACCCCACCCTTTTTCCTCCCCCAGAGCAATTTAGGGCGACTCTTCCCTTTTGATATAGTACGCACTCTTTCCTCAAATCCCTGGGAAGGTGTCCCCCCAACCTCCCCCGTTCCTCGACGGCGGCCCTGGGACTGGCTGCTTTTTGCTTTTCTTAATCGGGTTTGGAGCAGGGACAAATTTGTAAACAAGCTCTCACCGCACAGGTCAAAAACTTTCCCCTCTTTTCCCGGCCTCCAGGCAGGGAACTCAGCCCCCGCCACCCCAAAAAGGCAAAGAAAGGGTCGGGGGTCCAAGTCCACCCCTCAAAATTCCGCCCCCCAACCAGGGGCTACTAACCCATTTCCCCGAAAAAAACGGGGCCAGGGGGGTGCTCCTGCCCCCCCCCCCGGCCTTTCCCCCGGGCGGGGGGCCCCCAGACGCTTCACCACCTCTGAAACTGGCCTTGGCCCCAAGAGGTCTCCAATTTGTGTTGCGGCCCCATGGCCGTCGCATGGATTTTTTGCGGGTCATTTTTGGGGGACCGTCGCATTGACTTTATAAATTTCCATCTATAAACCACAGGGGCGTCGCAAATAACGACGAACGAAACAAAAAATTAAAGACCTAGAGTAAACTTTTCACCCTCCATCGAGAGGCGGTTCAAGTTTAGAAGAGCCTTTTTTTTTTTATAAACTCAGGAGACCATCAATGTGTTTACGGGAAAAAATTTGGGATGACCTCGAGAATCGTGAAAAAAGGGAAAAAACCGGGGGTTTCATGGGACCCCCAGATGGGTGCTCCCTGAGCCCCCTTGGCAACGTTTTGGTGGTGGATTTGGGCTGGGGCCCGGGCCCTTGGACCCCCCCAAAATACCCCCTCCCGGTAAAAAGAGTGAAACGGGATTGGGGTCCCGGGAAAGGGGGGCCCGTCCTGGGCCGTGATAGCTCGCTTCCAAAAAACTGGCCCTCAGGGACCCAATTTCCCTGCGGGGGAACCGCCGATGCCGGGAAAAATTTTAAAGGGGTGGCGGGTGAGGGGAAATTCTTTTTTTTCCCAGGACTTTTCTAATAGGGGGGTCCCTGAAGAGAAGAGCATATATTTCCCGGGCTGTAGCTATCTGCATGAACATAAAAATCAGATTTCAAACTGCTCTTTCCCCGGCCCAAAACTCAAGGTTTTGGACAACGGCAGAAAAGATAACTTTCGAACCCCCAGAAGAAAGGGCCAGAAAGAATTTTTCCTCAGGAAAAGGGGAAAAGCCCAGGGGGATCCTTAAACGGCCCCCCCCAAGGGCTAGCCGCATTCTTTAAATTTTTTGGCCCCGGGAAAGCTATGGAAAATTTTTTTTGGAGAGGTTTTTCGTTTTTGGGTTTGGCGTTTTCCCCAGGCCATGGGCTTTCACGGGGTTTCCATTAAATTTTGGTATCTTGGTTTTAAGTTGTTAATTTTTTTTTAGAATTTTTAGGATGTTCAAAATTCTTCCCGTTGGGGTTTCCCCCCGGGTCTCCAGGGTTATATGTCGTCCCCGGGGCTGCTCCCAAGATGACATTCACTCGCCCCCTCCCCCCCCCTTTTCTGGATGGGGAAAGCGCTTGCTGGGACGCTTGGAACCCTCCCCCTTTTAAAGGTGTTCCCTGCCGGCTTCCCTTGTTTAGGGATGCAGGATAGTGGGACACCCCCCTACCTTTGGGGTGCCCCGGTTCCCCCGAATAAATGTCCCTTTTCCTTTGGAAAAAGTTGCGGGTCCCTTTAATTTTCCCGAAAAACGCAGACGAGTTTTTGCTCCCCTAAAAAGAAAGGCGGCAAATTTTAAAGTCTGCCAAAAACACACTGGAAAAGGGCCCACAATTTGTGCCCCCCGCGAGCCCGATGGCCCGGGGTTTCCCCCGGGACTGGGAAACTACTGTTTAAAAAATTTCCCCTGGGTTGCAATATACTTTCGAAACTGGCCTAGTACAGTTTTATCGGTTTTATTCCCGTATGCTTGATGAGGGAAGGGCGATTTATATACTTGAGGTGCTGATTGCTAACCGAATGTCAGTTGGGCAATCTCTTGCACCCAATGCGCCGAACGTTTTCCTTTTTTTGCCGACTTCCCCCAATTTTTTTTATTAAAAAACGGGAACATAACAATTTTAATTTTAAATGGGAGACTTTAACGTGGCACCAGACCCCCCCTTTTGGGCAGATCTGGCCCGGCGGGCTGCCGGGGGCCCGGGAATTCCCCGATCGCGTATCTCTGGACCCCCTGGACGTCTATGAAACCCCCGGCGGCCCCCCTCAACCCCACTGATCGATCTTTCACTTTTTCTCGGCTGTTCGGGTTGTTTTTCCCAGGATTGGCCGGGGCCCCGTTTTTCTAAGACTCTCCATTTTAAGGGGCTTTCCCAAACGATCTTTACCCCATTACTATCTTGGGCCCTGGGCCCCATCCAATTTTGTCTTAGCCATTCCCGGGGGGCCCCCCACGGGGAAAGGGCATGGGGGATTCCCCACGCATCTGTATTAATCAGTGACTTCCGAGGGGGCCCTTTTTTAAAAATTAAAATTGGTCTCAGTTTTTTTTTCAGACAATTAAAACGCTCCCCCGGGGAAGGGGGCCCTTGCTCTGGCTCACTGCGGAAAGCAGTGCTGCGCGGACCCAATAAAAGCTATTTTTAGGGATGAGGGCCCAGGGACGCGAAGGGCAATTTTTGAAGGTTGAAAGAGGATTTGCGCACCGCCCAACATGGGGTTTTTCCCGCTTGTCCCTTTTAGGCCAAAAAAAAGCGGCTATCGGAAGCCCAAGACCTTTTGAGTACTTTCCTTAACGGGTCACCCCGCGCTGGCAAGTTTTGGGCCACCCCCGGGAAACGATATTACAGGGGGGGGGAAAGGCAGGGGGAAACTGTTTGGGTAGTATGACTGCCCCAAAGGGAAACCGAGGCCCGCCAATAGCAGCTGTCCAAAAGCCCCGAAACCCGGTGCCTCCTGACAGAAAGCAAAAGTATAGAAGAGGCTTTTTTGGCCTATTTCGAGGCCCTATATAGCGCCACCCCCTTTTTTTGCGGAACCCCGGGGGCCCCGGGTTTTTTTTGGGGAAAAAATTTGGTGCTACTCCCGGTCCCCACCCGGGAAAATCAAACGCCTACAGCAGAGTCCCGATATCACCATGGAGGAGGTTTGGCGGCAATCACTTCCTTAGCTAACGGTAAATCACCAGGGCCCCACGGCTACTTTGGCCAAAAATTCTATAAAAAACCTAAAAACCCTTTTTTGTCCCCCCATTTTAACCCAATATTCCCAAAGATGTCTACATCCCTTCTTTCCCGAAGAATCCTTTTTGACTCTAAAAATGGTGGTTTTCTGATGAAAAGGGCAGAAGGGGGTCCTGCGGTCCTTTTAAAGGCATAAACCCGGCCCAAATTTCCCCGCTGAACCAGGATTTCAAGCTCCCGGGCCCAAAATTTTGCGAACCCAACTTCAGAAATTTTTTTCCTGCCCATCCTCCCAAACCCTGCCGTCGGGTTTTCGTCTGAATCGACCCCTCGACCAGGAATGTAGGGTGGGCCCTGGGGGGGCGGCAAAACCCCGGCCAGGGCCCTGGCATCCCGGGGGTCCCCTGGGTTTTAAACCTGGACGCAGAGAAGGCTTTTTTAAAAAGGGGCTCCTGGCCTTTTCTGGCGGCCCACTGGGGCGGCGGGGATTTGGGTCTGTGTTCACGGCCCTTTCCCGTCCCTCTTTAAACAAAAAAGCCCACAAAGGAAAATTCGAAAGGGCGAACATTCCCCCTTTTTTGATTTGTTTTCCCCGGGGGGAAGCAGGGATGTCCCCCTTTTGCCAATTTATTTAATCTTCCTTTTAAACCCCCTTCTTTATTTAAAAATGTCACCCGGGTTTAAACGTTTCTGGGGAAAAAAGCTAAATGATTTCGAGTTAAAACTGGCGGCCTACGCGGATGATTTGTTTTTGTGGTTTTCCCAACCCCCAAACCCCCCTAGCGACCCGTGCTGCAAAGGAATTTTAAAAAAGAAGGGGGACTTCTCAGGGTACAATTAAACATTTTAAAAAGTGGGGGAAAGGGTCTCCTACTTAAGGGGCCGTGCGCCAAATTTTGGGCCCCCCCCCACCATATCCCTGGTGCACTTCAGCATTTTAAAAAAAACCCTTTGGTTTTCCTTATTTCCCCCAACCCTGATAAAAATATATTTCGGAGAATATCTGCAGATATGTGACGGCGCTGCAAAAACACTTCCAAAGGGTGGGCGACCATTCCCCCTAAACCTTTTTTGGGACCCAGCCAACCTGCTTAAAAGGGTTTGGGGATGGGCCCCGCCTTTTTTTTAAATTTAACAGCTACCAATATATCTTAAACCTAAAAGGGGGGAAAAAACTCATTAAACCCCCCTTTTTTTGGAACTTTATTTGGGGGGGGGGGGGGGGGGGGCACGCACCTCCCTTTATATTCTTCCCCAGCCCAAGCTCCCTTGGGGGTCCTTTGGGTTCCCCAAAAAACAAGTACAAAAAACTTAGCAGCCCTGGGACGGGTATCTTGCGGACCCGGTGTAGGGCCCCCAAAGTATTCCCCCACGAGTGGGGTGGACGGTCTGTTCATGCCAGAGTCACTCTTGAAAAAATTTTGCATTTACCATATGCAGAGCTTCCCTCTTATGTTAGGGCAACGCCTTTCCCTGCCCGGTTTTTGGGGGGCATGAGGGGGTTTTGAATCCCGAAGGGCCTTTACCAAAACCCCTCGCTTTAAAACAGTCCTTAGTCAGGGAAACCCCCCCTTTCCCGGAGGGTTCCCATGGCTTTGTTCCCGGGGGTTACATGGGTAAGGGTCTGTCTTTCCCCCGCGCAAAGGGTTGGCCCACTTTCCCCGACGGGCTTTTCTCGTTTTTTGGAATCCAGTTTTCAGTTTCCCCGAACCCTTTCCCAAACCCCTTTTTTCCTTAAACTTCAGGGGGTAGCAGCTTTCCCTTAAAATTCTGTCCCCCCCCCCACATTGCGGGGGGAGAATGGAAATTCAGCTTTTTCAAGACCCTGGTGAGACCACGACGAGCGCCTCACCCCCTCCGGTTTCTCTACAGAAATCTGCTAGAAAAACATTTATTATGCTCAAAAACCCCTCGCAACTCGGCGCCCGGGGGCCCGCCGACCCCAACCCCAAACCCCCCGATACTTTACTCCGGGCACTTTTGGGGTCCTATAAGTTTTTTTCCAAACATTAGATAATTGAAGGGTGTCCCTCAAAGGGGTCACAATGCCTACCTAACCCCTCTAAGGGGGCATAGAATGGGGCTGTACACTTTTAATAAAAAGCTTTAAGTGTGGCACCTGGGAAACTGATCTCTACCATTGGGCCCCTGGCACTGTCCCAAAATTCAACAGTACTGGGCGGATGTGGCATTCCCCGGGGGGAGAGATACCTCGGGCGTGCATTTTTTTCCCCACCGCCAAAGGGGGCCCCTTTGGGTTTTTTAGGGCCAAATGAAACCCGGGCGCATACCAGAAGGGAGAAGAGGCTTTTGCCGTTCTATCAGCGGCGGCCGGAAAAGGGAAATTTTTTAAAGGGGTGGGCCCGCCGGCAGCCCCAAAAAAAACAACTTTTTCTTGATAAAACCTTTTTTTTTTGTTTTTAAAAATGGGGCTGGATCGAGGGTTCGCAGCGAAAGGAGCAAAAGTCAAACAGTTTTTTGCCTTGTGGGAGACGGTGATAGGGACACTGCGGCCCCGATTCGGGATAAGATTCGATCAAAGTTTTGGAAGAAAGGCTGGGTATCCTAAAACTCAAAAAACTAGGCGGCCGAGCCCAAATTTTCCTTTAGGGGCCTGGATTCTTTCCCGATGGAGTCCCGACATGGAAAAACCCCACTTTTACTTGAATCACTCAACTTTCCAGTAACGATGGCCCCTTTTAACGTCTGTGTGGCATAGAGCTGGGGTAGGTGGCCCTTTCTTTAATTGACCCAAAAAGGGGGGGGGGGTGTGGCGAGGTTTTTTTCGGGAGCAGTTTGGGGGTTTTGGGGGGGGGTATTGGAAACAGAGGGTTTTTTGTTTGTTTTTTTTTGGAAGGTTTTTATCCGGGTTTTGTTAATCATTTTTCTTTTCCCCCCCCTTTTCCCTTTTGAGTTCCTGCCTGCGATACTGGAAGCATTTTTTCAAAACCCAAAGGTTTGTGACTTTTCCCCTGTTAGTGCCTCTTTTTGTTTTTATTTTGGGGAACTCAATTTTTTCTGTTTATTTTTTGTTTGGGAAAAAGTGAAAATTTTAAGTCTTTACAACTATTTGTATGCCCCGCGAGCAGAGATGATAATTGCAAGGGGATACTATTGTATTACCTTTTTTTATGTTTTTTTTTTTATTTGAAGACTCATAATAAAAACAAATTTTAAAAAAAAAAAAAATTTATTCGGATAATAAAAGGGGGTTTTGACCTATTTAAATACACCCGCATTACTAGCATATTCTGGGATCCTTAAAATAAGTACAAGGGGGGTTTTTGAACAAAAAATGGGGTGCGCCCAAAAGTGAAAAACACCTTTTTAAAAATTTATAAAGAAAATAAAAAGTGGGTTTGCACCTATAAAAATCCCTGCATTTTCTAACAAATTTCTGTACCCATTTATAAGTAAAAAGGTGGTTTTAACAAAACGGGCTCCAAAAAAAAAATAGGAAAAAAACACCTTTTTTAAAATTTATACGGTAATAAAAGGGGGTTTTGACCATAAAATACACCTGCTTTTTCTAGAAATTTCTGTATCCAAATAAAAAATCAAGGGGGTTTTAAACAAAACTGGGTGGCCATAGTGAAAAACATCTATTTCAAATTTATACGGATAAAAAAAGGGGGGGTTTTGCACCTATAAATACACCTGCATTCTGCAAATTTCTGATCCTAATATAAGTACAAGGGGGGTCTTTGAACAAAACTGGGCGCCCCAAAATGAAAAACATCTATTTAAAAGTTTTTTGGTAATAAAAGGGGGGTTTTGAAAAAAATGAAATAAAACAGTGTTTTAGAAAATTTCTGTTCCTAATGTAAGTACAAGGGGGGTCTTTGAAAAAAACGGGCTGAACAAAAAAAAGGGTTTTTTCCCCTCAAGTGGAGGTGTGCGGGCCCAAAAAAAACGGTAAAAAAAAGCCATTTCAATGAGGTTAAAAAGCGAGTCGGGGCTCCCAAAAATATACTCCCCTTTCAAACCCCGCCTGCCTGTCTGTCTTGTTCCCCCGCCCCCCCCGAGCTGTACAGCGCTAGATGTTTCTTAAAAAGTCCTGTCTAACCTAAGGCTAAAAATTCTTTAATCTCCCTTTTTCTAAGTTCACAGCTAAAAGATAGTTGTCTGTATGAATAAAGAAAACGTGTCTCTGAGCTGAGCTGATTGAGAGAGATTTTGCACAGTCCTGCTCTAGGAGAAAAATTGGAACACTGATAAAGAACAAAAAAACGCTTTTCCCATGCAAAACGAGATGTTTTTTTCCCCAATGACAACCATACCATCACAGTTGACATGACACATTCATGCTCTATGCTCAAAGCTATTTGTGCCGAAAAAATGACAGGAAGCCCCCGAAAATGGTGGTGTAATGGATTATGCGCAATCTCACCTAAAATTTGCATGATGGGGAAATTTTCCCGATCAACCTAAAAAACGTGCCGTTTTCAATTTTGTCGATTTTAATGGTCATCCCTAATCATTGATTCCCCTTTTTGTTCTGCGCCCCGGTAAGCCGCCATGATGAACTTCTTCTGGCCAATATCACCCCCTGAAGTTTGAACAAAAAATATTTAGATATCACTTTTCCAGCACCTCCCCCCTGCCCCCACCTCTGTAAAAAACCCCCAAGAGGGGGACTTTAGGAAAAGGCCATAGCTTAGAGGCCCAGTCTCCTAGAGAGGAGGGGAGGAACAGGTTCACCCCGGGAGATTTGTTCCAGCTATGGCCTGTCCCCCTCAGTTTAATGTTACCGGAAACCCCCTACTAGATGGGTTTTGGGTAGGGGCCCTGGGGGTAGGTTGGCAGGCTCCAGGTAGGTGGTAGGCAGTACAAGGCCCCAGGTAGCTAGGCAGATTGGTCCTAGGTAGGTCTAGTAGTTAGGGGGTCTCATTGGGGAGGTAGGTACAGTGGTACTTGATTGGTCCTCGTTGGGCATAGTTGGGGCCCCAGTTGGGTAGGCACACCTGTAGAAGTAGGTGTGGGTGGGCCCCAGGTAGTAAGTAGGCAGTAGGGGGCCAAAGGTAGGCTGTAGAGGGCCCCCAGGTAGTGGTGGGTAGGCTAGGGGGTGGGGCCCACATAGGTAGGAAAGTAAATGGGGTAGGGGGGGGACCAAAATGGCAGACGGGTTTTTAGGTAACTTAGGGCCATACGGGTTAGCAAGGTTTGGTAGTATAGGGGGCCTATAGGTAGGCGACAGGGTTCGGGGGATTATAGAAAAAATTAACAGGCAGAGTTTGGTAGGGTATGGGGCCCATTTTGGTGGCAGGCAGGCTTTAGGCAGTTAAAAGGGGGCCTATGGTGGGCAGGGAGGTTTGAAAGGGGTAGGGGGGCCATAAGGGGGTTTGGCAGGCGGGTTTAGGTGGGTTTGGGGCTTTTTGGGTAGGATGCGGGAGGGTTTGGGTGGGTATGGGGGCCCTATAGGTGGGGAAGGCAGGCTTTAGGTAGCTTTAGGGGCTATATAGGTAGGCAGGCAGGGTTTAGGTAGGTTATTGGGTTCATTTAGGTAGGCATTCAGGGTTAAGGTAGGGTATAAGGGCAATATAGGTAGGTAGGCAGGGTTTAGGTAGCTATAGGGGCAATATAGCTAGGCAGACAGGGTTTAGGTGGGTTATAGGGGCCATATAGGAATGCAGTCAAGGTTAAGGGGGAAAGGGGACAATTATAGGTAGGGCGGCTTGGGGAGTATGGGGGGCGCATGGGTAGAGGGCGGTTTTTAGGGGGGTTTTTTGGTGCCAAAAAGGTAGGCGGGCGGATTTAGGAAAGGGGTTTGGGGTCATATAGGTAGGTAGGCAGGCTTTTTGGGGGGGGGGGGGGGGGGGGGGGGAAATATATTAGGGGCAGGGTTAAGTCTATAGGGGCCCCATATAGGAGGGAGGGTTTTGAGCTATGGGGGCCCCTAAAGGTGGGCGGGGCTTGACGGTTTCTTTATTTAAAAAAATAAAAAATAGCTTACTTACCTCCCCATGCTCCCATGTACGAGGCACCCCAGCCGCCTCTCTGTGGGGTGATGATGGACATCTCACGCCACCCTGTCGCACTGTGGGCCTAAGGGCCCGGCCCACCCGGCATTTTGAGAGTAAGCACTGGGGCGCAGCTCTGCTGAGACCAGGCAGACACCGCCCGCTCCCCCGCTCCGCCCCGCCCTGTTTTGTTCATTGAGGCGTGCAGGATGGAACTACCAGGGTAGCGAAAAAATAGCAGCGCCCGGGGTCGGGCCCTGGGTAAACGTCTTTCTCAAGACTTAATAAGTTTAATTCTTTTAACCTTTCCAGGGTAGATATCTTGGAAAAAGAAAGGAGGTAAAAATAGAATAAACACACAAGACAATGACCCAAAACAAAAAGCCAAGGCAACACAAGAGGGCTCAAAAAGAAGCACATTAAAGGGCAGGAGTGGCCAGCCAGTTCCAGCCTTAATCCCCTGAAAATTATGGAGGGAGTTGAAGTTCCCAGTTGCCAAGAACAGCTTCAAAAACTGTACTTTAGAGAGGATCTGCAAAGAGGAAGGACTAAAATTCCCCTGCATTGCGCAAACCCCATCATCAAAACCAAAAAAAATTGACTGCTGTGCTTGCCAAAAAGATTTTTTCCCCCAACATTAAGTTTGTTTGCCCGAGGGATCAAATACTTTTTTTCTACTGCAAAAAAGCAAAAAAATTTTATAAGTACAATGTTTTTTTCTGGGTTTTTTTTGGATATTTTATCCTCGATGTTAAAAATTTAAACCCACCCCTTTAAAAATAAGGGGTGTTCAAATCTTTGTCAGTGGCAAACTTACACAATCAGCAAGGGAATAAATAAATACTGAGTGCAGCGGACAGCCACAGAGATGTGTGTTACGCCTTGAAAGTAACGTTTGAGGAGCCAGGAACTGTCGGCTACTATCATATGTGTCACGAAGGGAATAGGGGTGTGACAGAGAGGACACAACTTCTACTGTAATTAGAGTCACAGGTGTGCACATATGGATAGAACAAAAATGATTTGGCATAAATAACTTAAAATACTGCAGTGAGATGTTTTATGTGTTTTGGAAGTCACTGAAAAACATTGAACAAGGTGAGATATTATTCTGTCACAGGTACGATAACGTATTAATTGTCAAATCAGGTTTTATTACATTTGGGGGTGCCCTTGTCACAGGGGTCAAGAATTTGCATCTAATGAGAGCCCTGATTGCAAGGATTAAAAGACTGAGTGAGGCTTGTGAGCCACTAAACAGGTAGCCATAATCAAAGAGACTTTTTATTATTTAAAGTATATATGGAAACACCAGTTTAGTAAAAACTGCTAAGGATTGTGAACTTGTTGAACACTGTCAAGTTACATTATTATGACCACTTCCTTTTCTCAACAATGGCATGAAGGTAGTAAATGTTGGAGCTGAGTGGTGGGGGAATTAAAGGGATGGGGTAGGCTGTTTTCCACAAATTCCCCCCCTGGTGAAAATTTGCAAAAGAAGAGGTTCATTAAAGTTTCAAAAAGGGATGACTATTGTCTTTTGGGCTAAAAGTGGCAGTATTTCTAAAACGGCACAGTTTGTGTACTGTTCGTATTCTGCTATGGTGAAAGTGCAGTGTGAGTGATCAAATGTCACCAAATCAAATAAGGAATGTGTAAACTGCGGCGCACCACATAGCAATGATGTGAGAGGTAAACAGTGTCTAAAAAAGTGCGCAAGAACCACAGTGGTGCAACTTAGCATCAAAATGAACCAGGGGGGCTAATAAACGTGTTTCTAAAACATAAGTTCAGCAAACTCATTGCATTGGGGTTTGAACAGAGGTGATTTTCACCCCTGCTAGCAAAGTTGATTTGGCAGAAAAGGCTTCACTGTTCAGGGATTGTCAAAAGCAGAAAAGGCTTCACTGTTCACTAATTGTCAAAGGTTTGCCATTTGTGATAAGTCACATTTTATCCTTTATTGAATGGACATACACTGGCATATCAGGTGAGAAATATCAGAGAAAAAACTATTTGCAACTATTGGTGGAAGAACACCAACTGGTGGTGGCTGCATTAGTGTCTGGGGAATATTTTTTGGTTCTAATGGCCCACTCATCCATGTGGACGGTACTCTCAACAGATTGGAGTATGAATCCATCCTTGCAGATCACATACTCCTATACATGCTGATTTTTTTCCCCTGGGGCTGATGGCATCTTTCAGCAGGACTTGTTACACAGCTAGAAATGTCTGATATTGGTTGGAAGAACACTACCAAGACTTCTAAGTACTACCTTGTCTTCCTAATTACCCAAACTTTAACCCAATTGAGCATCTGTGAGACCACCTCAATCATTGTGTATGCTCTATGGATTCTCTTCCATATATCCTTGAGCAGCTGTGCAATACATTGTAGTCAACATGCCTCCAGATCACTCTGACAACCTACCCTACCTTAATGAGACAGCTCCAGCCCACCTAGGTGCTGTCTGTGCTGCACACGGTGGTTTATCTCAGCTCTGTACATGTGCTGTAACCACCAAGTATGAAGAACACCATCTAAGAAAAGTATTTCCGAATTGCAAGCAAAAAACGGTGGGCACTTATGGATGAGTCAGCTGCTCAGCAAGACAATAACCACCAGACTTCTCACAATACCTTTATAAACATGTAGATGTTACTGCCATCCCTTTGATAGGGTAACTGCTATGCAACCAGTACACTTTTATAGGATACTTATTTAACACATCTGAGACTTCTGAAAGGAAGGTCAAATTGGCGTTGTGAAATAATTGGTACCAAAGCTGTGCCAGGTTGTAAACCCTCAGGGTGTTTAATGTTATAGGAAGAGGACCAATGGTGACCATTTCACTAACGGAGATGAATCAGCAATCGATACACAAAAAATGCATAGCGGGACTCAGGAACACTTTAATGCAAGAGGTACCTCAATTGTGGTGGTTATAAGGAACATATATACAAGTTCAATACTTGTGACAGCTCTTACTTGGCTGCAAAAACTTAATTTCCAGACTTAAAGCTGGTGTGGCTATGTCAGAAGACTGTTTCAGATAAAGTACTCTTGCACAAAAAGTACGCAGTTTCTGTACTTGCACAAATGCAACTCCAGCAGTTCCTCTGGCTAGTAGCCGTCTCTCTCTTGCTACTCTTTTTCTTCTACTCCTGTCATGTCTATTACTATAGGATCTAACCCACATCTCTTGTTTGTAGGCAAACTATCACTGCTGTATATTACAGAAGGTGATTGTTTTCAAGTCACCAATACATGCCTCTCAATATTTAGTAAATGCAAGAGTGACACATTAGACTACGCTTCTAATGATGCCCAAGTACATGACATCACACTAAGTCACTATGCCCATGTACATGATGTCAGACACACCTCTAATCACTCTCAATCAATACTACCAATAATACTGCTATACAAATACCAAATACTATCACCACCTATCACCACCATATAGTTACTGAATAATACCACTATACTGTTTCTGAATATAAACCATTATACTAGGATACATATTACCACTATACAATGACCATATAGTGGTAGATACCAGTTGTACACAATCTCTGCAAACAATATAATGATTATAGTACATTTATGTCCAGTGACTTATGGAAGATGTCCTTTCTGATAAGTCATTCACTTTCTCTTTTTTCCTCCATCCAGTCCAGACCACCATGATGACTTCTCCTGACCACTACTCGCCTCTGCAGAGTTTGCCACACAAATATCTAAAATTCGAAATATCTAAATAATGCCTGTTCCTCACCTTTGTACAAACTCCCCAAAGAGTGATAGGTGAAAGTTTGGGGGTTGAGAATTATGTGGCAAAAGGGGGGGTTGTAGTTTGTGTTTACAAAAGGCCACTTAACACAATGATGAGTCCCTATGTGTGCCCCAGCTCTGTACAATCTTTCCATGGGGTGATATGTGAAGGTAAGCCAAAAACTGCAGGCTAAAACTATCAGATAGGAAGGTCCATGAATATTTATCACTTCCCAACCTAAAAATACTAGCATGCAGTTGCCTTAGAGGCAGAAAGTCACATTAGATGGTTCTCTTCTGATGGTATTTCAGTGTTTCCCAGTACTCCTAGTGCATTGGGTATTGGGGTAATAGTGAGAGGAGGTAAGTGTCTGCCCTGGGATAACAAAAACACCACTGGCTGACACCAATCCCTAGCAATAGTGATGGAGAGGTACCTGTCAGACAATTTCATTACTAACACACAAATACAATGGTAAAAAAATAACACAGAAAAACAAAAGAAAACTATTTATTTAAATAGGCAGTCGCTGACAACATCCCTTGTTGACCATTTTGTTAAAGAAAAATATCCAAAGTTGATCCGACATTTTCCAATGGGTCAAATGTAGTTCAAAGAGTGTGACATGGTCCAAAGTAATATCTGTAAAGATATAGAAACAATAACCAGGATTTAACTGACAGCTTTCTAAAATGCCATGAGCATCACAAATTCTAAATATGGGCCAGCAGATAGGTAGACCCCATTTTAGGAAGGTAACACTAATTAAGCAGGTATCCCTCATAATTAGTTTGGAAGACAGTAGGCAGACCCTTTCTATTAAGTAGATAGGCAGGTAGATTCACATTAAGTAGGTAAGCTTCCCACATTACATACATAGTAGCACCTGATAGGTAGGGCCACCAGTAGGTAAAATATCAGCAAGGTAGAAAGAAGGGTAGGCAAGTCCTACATAGGTAGGTAGGCAGACAAGGCAAAACTAGGTAGATAGGAAGGCAGGTAGACAACGCAACAGGTAGGTAGGTGAGAAATGCCCCAGGTAGGTAGGCAAAGCTTAGGCAGGGAGAGCCTTTCCATATATAATAGTTCCCCCATTAGTTAAACAAAAAAAAAAAAAAAAACTTATCTCTCCTCTTTCTCAAAAAAACAGTGGGATCCCCCAAGTAAGGTTTGACACAGGCAACATGATGCTGTTAAATCATCATTCTGCCTCCCTCAGGACACTCCACTGATGTCTTGGAGGTCACTGGCCTACTACCGTCTGCAGCCTACAAGGGTATTTGATGGGGCAGAAAATATAATAATTATGTATTACTATATCAGGGGTCAATATAGATAGAGATCTGTCCTATGATCAATTTATACCAGGGACTGTGTCCATAACAAGAGGGTATCCTCTAGATCTAAAGAAAAGAAAGTTTCTACATAAACATTACTATAAGAGCATGACGACTATGGAACTCTCTGCCAGGGGAAGTTGTGGTACATTTACTAAATGAGTTCAAAAGTTGGTTGGATGCATTTTTAGAGTGCAATAATATGACAAGTTATAAATAAAAACTACAAAACGCATATACCTTAGGCTTATGTACTCTTCCAGGCTACAGTTTTGGGACGTTTGTAGTTTTTTTTTTGCAAGTTATAAAGAGTAGAATTCTGAAGTAGGGTCCTTGATCTAGGGATTTGAGTTGATTGAGTTTTGCCCTTAAATTAGGACAATTGACTTCTACCTCATGGGGTTTTTGCCTTCCTCTGAATCAACACTATAGAATAATAGGCTGAACAGAATGGATGTTTGTCTTTTTTGAGCCTTACAAACTATGTCACTATGTCAATATGATGTACAGTGAATGTACTGACCACAGAAAGTTTTGTTTAACCAATGTTTTTTGAGTCTTTGTCTGTCACTCCGTTGGCCTTTGAAAATATCTGTTTTCTCTCTTCACATCTGAGCATGTGGACTTTTCCTGGTGTGAGGCACTGTTGTGCTTAACATCTTGACTGTTGCGGCCTCTTTGTTTACGACAAGAGATAAAAAGAGAAAGGAGTAGAGGTACTGCAGCTACACCTTCCACTTCCACCTTCCACACACCCTCTCTATTGACTTTTTACTGTATAACTGTAAATAGAATTTTTTAAAGGCTTAAAGGAAACCTGTCACATAGATAATGCCCCCCTTACTGAGGACAGCACAAGCTAGTGTCAGACATGCTGTTTCCAGAGTTGTCTCCCTTATTCTGTAAGATGCTGTAGTTTTAGAGCATTTAATGCTCAAATATTATTCATGTGCAGGTGTTATCCCCGCCCACCAAAGGCTAGCCCCGCCCACCTGGCAGGTATTCACATGATTCTACCTATTTAAATTAATTGGTTTATAAGTTGTGGTGGGCGAGGCTAGTCTTAGGTGGGCAGGGTATGAAAAAACAACTCTTTGACTCTTTTCTGGCTGAAAACTGCAGATTTGAGCATTAAATACTCGAAAACTACAGCATCTTACAGAATAAGGGACACAGCGCTGGAAACAGCAGGTCTGCAACTAGCTTGTTCTGTCCTCAGCAAGGGACGCATAAACTATGTGACAGGTTCTCTTTAAGAGAACGTAGAATGCCACGTGGATTTCATTGCAGAATCTGAATGTATTCCACACCAAGATCCACATTCATTTTGTCAGGAAACTGCATCCTTTTAGGCCTTAAGGGGATTCAGAATTGAATTGCCTTACTATGAACTACACTTGTGGAAAAAAATAAGTGATCCGTCACCTTGGAATTCTAATCTGGATACACAAAAGATTTTTCTGGTGGAAAAATCTGTCATGTGGATAAGGTCAAACAGAGCACTTTCAGGCAGAGAAAAGAAGAATATATGTTGGTTAAAGGTGACCAAGATACTACTTTCTACTGATAAGATATATTACAAAGTTTCAGGCCTTCACATGTAAAAATATAAAAATATGTATGTTGAAAGGGTCTGAGTAGTCAAACTATTGTCAGAAAATAAAAATGTTTTCTCTAAGCATTGTACTATACTCACACTTTTTAACTAGAAATGAATCCAATTTGTCACTTTTTATTACATTTTATATACAAAACAGTCTTTCAAATTTCAGGGTTGATATAACAATGGTAAGATGAAAAGATTGTCATAAAAGGTGTTCAGTAAATGTGAGATATAAAATAATAGAAACTGAAGCAGATAAGAAAGAAACACAATTATTGCCGTCAAAATTCCTGCCTTTGCATTATTCTCTAGATAACAGATATATTGCTCATTACTACCATGTATGTGTCAAGCAGACAAAAAAATACATTTGCTTTCTTTATTTCTAAAATACAACTGATAAGAATTTGAACCATTATAATGAAAAAAGCACAACGGTAAGTTTAACACTTCAATTATAAAAAATATCAATGTGAATTCATAATGTATTGTTATAAAACAAAGAGCATGTGCACATAGATACATATTAAACGCTTGTTTATTTGTTTATTTATTGAAATATTAACTTTAGAATTAATTAATAACAAAATATCTCCATTTTCATTTTTGTCCCTGTTTTTTCCAGATAGAGTTAAATATTTGCTATCTAATAGAAAATAAATTGTTCTGCTATTTCACTGATGCAATACAAAAGATATATATTATAAGCAGCATGGTGGAAGGGGCCAAGTAAGGGGGCATATACGAAAGCATATAGCCCCAGTGTTGCGTTTCATGTGGGTTGTCATTAGATTACCTTTGATGATTGGGGGAATTTTAAATAAGCAAGGGCAGCAAAAAAAACCTTTTGTTTTTCGGGAAATGTCTGCACCCTTGAAATAGAGGACTAAAGCCTTGATAGTGCTTGTCACAAAATCCTAACCAGAGTGTAACCTTTCCTCTCTCTGTGTGTTACATCCAAAGTATACACTGTCTAAAGATGTAATTTACAGTATCCCGTACCCAAGTGTGTGTGTCGCCATCGCTCAACTCCTATGTCATATCCACTAGTCCAGTTACAATCTGTCACTTCATAGAAGCCCAAAGTATCTAGCTCTCATGGATCTCCTCTGCAGTAACCCACCACTTTACTACACCATTCCCCACACGTCCGTCACTCAAACTCGTAGATAATAGCTCCTGTACAATAGTTTTAGTAGTATCGAATCTAACATCAAAAACTATACCAGTATAAAAGACTCTTGCACATACGTGGTCAATCCACACTCCATATCTTAGTATGCTTGTGTCGAAAAGACTATATCTCACTGAGATCTTTCAATGTGTACATCGAAGTCTATAAATGTTGTACCATTCTAGCTCGCATCCCCACATCACCCATACTGTACTGCAGAGCCAAGTATCTCCACCTTTACTACTCTCAGTTCACTCTACATATGCCACACAAATAAGTACATCCCCCTAGACTCATGAATGATATCTGTGAGAATCCTCCTAAGTTCCTATCGTAGAACACCACCATATACTACTGACTCCGTCCTGTGTTCATGATAGTGTGACCCAGACACACCTCTCACACCCAATCCAGAGTGTGCAACTACCTCTTTATCGCCTGTCCCAACCCTTCACCTAACAAAGTAATGTGTTGAAGATCCTTTGTCGCTATTATAACAATTACCCACTCAAGTGTCATCTGTGAAGTCAGATCTGCCCTCATATAATCAAGACTCTCCTCCCCTCTGTGTCGCAATCTCTCTCCAGTATATGTCATAATAACATCTACTTAATGTCCATGTTGCAAATTTAACTGATTCTACCTATAAAGTACACTATATCTAGTCTAAGAAGTCTGACTCCTGTGTTCGACCTCTAGCCCGCAATACACATCTCTGAACTGTAAATACCTCAGATCTATAAGACTCACAGACAGCGCCTCTGAACATATCACGCTAATTGTCACCAACAGTCACCAAAGTGTCATCCATCACTCTCCTATTCATCACAGGACACTACCTCATAACCTTCTCACATAGATACATTAACCACTCTACCCCACCGCACATACCACCCACCTCATATAATGATGGCTCTGTATGATACACCTGTGCACACTCCCACGTCATACATCTCAGAGTACTCATGTAACACCCCCACTCTAAGAAAGTAGATATATACCTCTCCCAACTACCTAAGTCTTGCTCCCCAACTATCAGATCATTCTTTTTTCTCCCTCACCTTACCTGTAACCACTGAATATCCACCCCTATGTTTAAATACTACTGATAAAATCCAATCACACCATGAACCCCTCATCCTACTGATCGATAACTAAGTTCCTGTGTACTGTTCCAACTCTATCCCAGATATATCTAGCAATCAGATCACTAGTGTCTAGACTCTCCGAGAAGATCACTTGCATCTATCTGACCACCAAAACAAATCGCCATACATTCATCCTTCCTACTCTAAGTGTAAAAAATCCACTGCTTCGCCTCTAAACTTATACGCAATAAAACATCACTTCCCAGATCTGTATACAACCAAGTAATCTAGACGATACTCACCTCTACACTGTAATTTACTCAAAATTCCAGTCAGTCCAAAGTCGCACTTCACCCACTGATACTGTAGATAGTGTCTGTGAGTGTCCATTAACTATTCCCCTTTGCCTCTATCGCAATCTCACACTACCCTATATCCATCTAACGTGTGAGATCCAGTTCACCCATGTGTATCTCGTGTACTCATCTCTCCATCACCAGTACCTTCATAACCAGAATTCCCCTCTACCATCTCACCACACTACAATCCTACCAGACGTGTATAAAATTAAAGACTCTCACTCCGTATCGATCTACTTGTCTAACCTCCGCTCTCCGCATCATATCACACTCTCTCGATCATGTTCCCCAACCAAGTCCTCAATAAGGGTAAATGTGCAACCAATGCAGTATCTAACCTGTGTCTACGCAATACTGTCAATATATCTACACTAGAGTGTATATCCAGATACATAACATACATGTCCCATTCATGTTTCTACATCCTCTACCAACTGAGTCCCCACATTCTCTCCTCCCCGACCCACCTCTCGAAAAATCAACTAAACAAACACCTCTATAATCACAACATCTTAGAGTCTCAATTTTCTCCTAATCCATCGTCCCTAACATCCATCGTCGCCATGATTGTGTGCTGTTGTAAACATAATATTATAATTATAATCAATCATTGTCGCCCTCACCATCTCTGAGACAACTTCCTGGCCCCCCCCATCAATACACTAATGCCCGTATCCTGTGTACATCCTATGCTTTTGTTTGTGTGTGTACCCACTATTCTTCCTAAGTCCCACTGACATTTGCGTCAGTACCCCCTGTGCCTACAAAATCTCCACAATACCGTATATCCCCCCTGTGTGCTCACCTCTCCATACCCTGCACCACTACTCCGCCTCCCCTCCTAAACTACTACAAGAATACTCACGTACTCAAAGCACACTGCTCACACCCGTCGAACCTCTCCCCTCTCACCATATTAGAGGTGTGTGTCCGTCCAGAATCATCCGCTGACAGACAATGCCACCAGTTTCACCTACTCATCAAAGCTATCCTCGAATTCACACATATCATACTCAAGCATAACTAAGACCTACCCGTCACACACGTGAAATAATACTCAACCAATCTACTATGACTATCTCATTACAGTAATCGCTCTACTCGTCACATATACTAGCCAAGTCTACTCATCTCTCTGACTCCCAACATATACCCAGCTTATAAACAGCTTCTGAAAGTCTCCTGTGTCTCACATAACTAAAAATCGTCTCTGTGTCCCCCCCCTCAAAACATCATATCACCTACTCCTGTGTGTCATAGTCAGAAGACACATAGTGCTGAACTGTCACCAAAGTCCCCATGTACCAACAAATTCTGCTCAATACTCATCTGCTCTGCTCAAACTCACATACTCACCTGTCCCAACTCACAACATGTTCCCCCATAACAGTGCCCACAAGACCAGTATCCAATATCCCTCCTATCAATATGTCCCAACACACCTCTGTCCACTTCGCTTACTGCTCTCTCCTCTTACACTAACTAACTCTCCCATGCTGTCGTCTACACGACCCACTACCTCCTGTCAAAGCTGCACACTCTGACTAATGTATACCTCGACACTGAGATTTACTTCTGCATCATATAATCATAATTCTGACAATCTCCTATGCCCATCCACTCGATGATTCCTCGTATATGAAGTCTTGTGTAAGTCAAGAAAGAAACCAAGTCTTCATCGCTATCAAATCAAAGTTAGTGTGTGTGTCCCCCACATCCACAACGCACACTCTCTTGTCATGAGAATATCCACTTAAATGGTCTGTACAAGTCGATCAATCCATGTAGGAGTCACCACCTGTTCCATCACCCGCTATCGTGATCCAACAACATATGTGCTCCTAACACTCTCCTCGTGTCGCAATAGTCTATCTGATATATACCTGTACCTACACCATGTCTTCAGCTCTGTACCGCACATATCACCACGCTACACAACTTTGCGTCTATCTCTCGTTCACATAACACAACCCACTAAGACACTCAATGTGAGTGAATAGATATGTTTGCCGCACAGATCTCAATAATATCTCTTCCAAGTGTGTGTGTACAAAGATACATGTATCATCTACATTCAGTCACATCATATCTTCTCCACCTTTGTACCACCTATGCCGCTTGACATGGGCAACTGCACCTTGATAAACGCCAAAATCTATCCCTGCAATAAGAAAGCCACACCTACAACATAATCAACCACCCAACCCATACTTTAATACTCAATACATTTCCTACACCACATGATCATGTAGTAGTCTGTCCACCCTGTTGTTGTGACTACGTACTCCATCGAAGAACTCCTTCTTTGTCCATCACACCACAATGTCATATAATATCCTCGTGCGTGATCCAATATAGATCACATGTTCCTGTGTCGTGTGTGTGTTCCAGATCATTTGTGTGTCCATCCACATCCAACTCCTGTATACGCTGATACCAGTCCATAAATTTAAGAGTATCTCCAATGCCCATCCTTCCAATTAACAAAGTTTAGTTACCGCCTTAAGAAACACTATCAGACTACTAAGAGTCCCTTATTGTTTCAACAAAATCCTGTTCTCGTGTCATCACCCACCTCCGTCCAATCATTTCCTATGCACCTCCCCCTTAATGAAAGACCCGCTATATAGACATAACCATGTGACATCAGAAGAGAACTGTATGTTAAAAATACTCATGCAAGACACATCTATGAAAAGAACATGATCTCCCCAGCATCGTGACAACTCTCTAAAGAGAGATCCTCACCTATTTGTCAATATAATTCTACCAAAGATTATAAAGAAGAATTTCTCCATATACCAAATTTATGTCCTGCAGTCATATAGAATCCGCTCTCATGTGTGTGATCTATGAAATCTTTGCCTAGAAATAATAACTCAATCTCAAACACCACTCAATTGAACATGCTACCCGCACCTACACTAGTATTAACCTCTACACTAAGAACATACACACCAGTGTCCATCAAACCCATATGTACCATTGCGTGTAATCACCCAGTGCCTTCACACCCTACATCCCATAAGAACGTCAATCCCTTACTATTAGATATTATAGCCACACACCCGACTAAATTTCTCATGACCTGCTCAACGCTTGTCATCCTCCCCTAGTTGATACATATTCGTGTCACACCATTCATTTGTCTGCACCGCTAGACTAAAAGTTTGCATCTAACCGATGAAATAAATACTTCAAACTATATCCTTCTCCTTCCCCCACACGATGAAGACAGAGACAATCACATCATGAGTCAATTCCTCTGATTCTAAAATCTCACGTTCCGTCTCCACACCCCCCTCACTCTCTCCACTAGTCCCAACACGCCTGTCCTTACCTCCCCTCATAGTACACATATTCTGCTCTTAAATTTGACTACGCGTGTCACTCCGATTGCATCTGCATCAAGAATAATACATTGCAACTTCTATGTCACTTGTGCATCCACACGACAAAATTATTACCGTCCCCGCGTCGCCCAGACAGATATAGGAGAACCACCAAACATAAATCCTCTCTCTCCTTTATGTTCCCATATAACACATATACACCACAACGCGTCTTCACCTTCAACCCCCTTTGCCATTATAACCTGAGGTTAAGATATCAAATCTAGTACCCTAGTAATCCATGTCTGGATACTGAACTTAGTGTGTACACATGTCTAAATCTACTATAAACACAATTTAAGATCTACCATATCTAATACCTCTCCCACATACTTGTGACCGTGCTCGCCATCGCACGTGATCTATTCCGTGTACCTCGACCACCTAAAAATTCACTAGTTGTCCTACACCTGCCAAGCACATTTCAGTCACTGTAGTTCACTGTGTAAACGCGTTACACTTACTCTACCGTCTGACCTAGTGTTTCTGTTCCACAACATCAGTAGAGTGCACTGACACTACTTCTGTACCCAGTCTAAGAATCACTTTATCTGTCCTACACGTAAGCTCCCTGACTAGTACCAGTAGATCGTCACACATCTCTAAAATCAATTGACACACAGAACTGTGTGCACTACAGATTGACACAACAGTAAATGTATCTCTCTCGTGACGTAAACTGTGTAGCTAACTCCACTGCTCAACTCTTAACCTTTCTCTCCTCTTTCTCTTCCAAACCACCAAACCCCATAACACTTATTCTAACTACCAACCTTCTACATAATTCTAACACTATTCTACATCCCCAATTTCCAATACATCTTTCCTCCTATCTCCCTCAAACTATTCACTTCTTATACACTCTTATTCACTCCTACACCACACCCTCCCATTTATCCCTATATGTGCCACTAACAATCTCTACCACGATCGTCCACCACGCGCATCACCAAACACGTAAACTCCTTAGAAAGTCCCTTGTCAAATCATACCATAATTATAATTCATAACCTAAGTTCTCTGTCGACCAGATGACTACATACAGTCTAAATACCTTTTTATCTAGCACGTCGTTACTATCAAGAGCGCAGACCGTGTCCACAATTGTCTACCTTATACTGTCAAGCTCACTCACTACTCTCTTTGTACATCCCTTCTAATACCTCCGACCAGCTTGCCGCTCGCTCACGCACTCTCAACAGATATGTTACTCACCCATATAGCATCCACCGACTGATTCATAACTCAGTAAATCTTCCTCCCACTTATCCCCATCATGACACCATCACCTGATGTCTGTGTGACCATATCACGAGCATCCATACAACTCACCGATCACTTTTTGCCAGAACAACGACTTAACACGTAAAACACGCACTCTTCTCATTGCCATAATAATAACTCTCAATCCACATGATACTGTCTGCCTGTTTCCCCACTCCCACCCCAACAATCACTCCCACCTATACCAAACTGTACTATCTATATAGAGATATGTGCTACCTTGTTAAGAACACTTCAATGACCGCTTCTCTGGCAAACTGTCCCACTCTGTCCTTATCATCTCCAACTCCTCCCCCCCCACTTGCGTCACTGTGACTAATGTCATGAACATCCCACCTCACCCTATCTTACTCTGTACTCCCATCTCTGTAATCTCCTAATGGTCTGTACACCCATGTGGTGCATCTCTTCCCACACCTAATCAACCCACTCATCGCTCACATATCATATCACGTCCTACTCTACAGACTTCATACACTCACCAGGCCACCGCTCAAGACATATACCACATACTCATCTCTGATATACATAAACGCACCACACCCTGTCTCATTATGCTACAACACTCCCCCCCTCCAGTAACTCACTCACGTGAACACATCTAATGGCGTCTTCTACTCCACGTCCATATATACTCACCTCCTCGCTGTAAGAATCGCTATCACTACAGTATACCGTTCACCTCCGTCACATCCACCTCCACCACACACCCACTTCAGTACCGAACCATACTCATCAACTCCAACAAACTTATCACAACTCAGAACTCCAGCACAGACGACTCTGTGCCCCCTCATATCCCCCTTCTGAGAGAGTCACCGTATCACCTAGAAATGTCTAAACAGTATCTAACCATATCATGTGTACCCCATCAACTACACACATAGTTCTCCACACCATGATCCCTGATCCATACATGTCTAATCTCCGATCATACCGAGTGTATGCTGAGTTGTCCATACCTCGCCGACAGTAATCTGTACACCCCTCTCTCAACTCCATACACATACGAAACACAAGTACCATCGTTATCCCGCACCCAACGCTCACCACCTGACCAAAGAGTCTCTACATCATCCAACCTTGTCGCACTGCAACGCAATACTCCAATCTGTCATACGTGCCAGACTCATACCCTCCAAAGAACACATGTTTTGTGTCCACATCTTGTCAAACGTATATCGCCACTCCACCCCCCACGCAACCTCACCCAACAAATCCAACATACCACATCCAAACCCATCCCAACCAAACTCACACCCACCATCCCCCCCTAAAACAACCAAAACACACAACCCCCCCCCCCCAAACACAATCCCCAATTCTGTCATTCAATACTCCACCCGCGCCAATGACCCCTAAGTCTCCTCTACTACTGTCCTCTCCGAACCCCTCATGACGCCTCAACATCCCCCAAATACGTGTGTCCCCTCTCTGACGACACTCCTAATGTGCATTATCTGATATGGCCAACATCAAGTGAACCATACGCCTCTATCCAGTACAATCCATACCTCTCGGCCTACCGTCTCCATTTGACTAACATCCACAACAGTGACTGACACACTTCCTAGACTCGCTCGTTTGATGTTCACCCTTACATTATATATAACCACTCAAACAACGCTCATATCCAAGTATACTTGCTCAGTCATATACATCATATAGACCACGTCTGTCTCACTGTCAAAGTAGAATGTACGCCACACTAGACCACCATTATCTTACTCTACAAACTTCTCTGTTCACTCCGTGTTGTACGTCTATGCCACTCAGCCGATATGTTCCTCAGATCTAACACTTATCTGAACCGTACTCACAAGTTCCAAGCTTTAAGACCACGTCACATCACACAGACATAATAGTCTAATGTCCATTGTGCAGATACTGTGAACCTCTATGTCATAACATCGTGATATCTAGTCCACATCCGCCTTAACACGCACAACATTGTGCCCTTATCCACTGTCACACTAGATGAGATAAAATCTAGCCCACCTAACGTAAATCCAACTGTCAGTTCATAGTGTGTACCTCATTATCAATTGTCATGACCACACCACCAGCAATGCTGTCCACACTATCAAGACACCTTCTACGTCCAGACACGCAGTCTACTCTGATGTATCGTGTCAATGTTGTCTCATGTCGTGAGCCCCTATCCTGCTAGCTTCACACAATAACTATATACCCTATCACATACTAATTAGACGCGCACCATCTTGAACATCCTCACTCCCATCCTATCTAATCTAGTGCCTAACACATACTGATCTGCATAGTGTACTACCCACATGTGAAACTCACCACGTCATCACTATCGTGTAGACCCTGTAATCACAATCATTAGAAACCCACAGTCACGCACACACCACCGTGTCATACTCATACACACCCTGACCCACACATCACATCCACCTACACTACTATATATAAACCCCCACAGACTATACCGATCCACATCCCAAACACACTACAACTAAAAACAACCAATACCTCACCCCCCCATATACCATCCATACAACCAGCCTGACTCACAAAAAGACGTCACACACTCACAAACTATCTGCTGTCCCACTCCTAACACCTGTGTTTACCACCACACCAGACGTCTCCAACCTCTTAACCCACACTCATAAGACCTTAAAATCTGCATCGTATAGCTATATCTCCTACTCTAGACCCTATCATGATCTCTGACATCTAAATATCCACGTGACTACCCATCTCAACACAACCACTTACACTCCCTTAGTGTCCCACCACTGTACACTCCACACCAACGCACACAGCCGTGATCTCCCTAACCACACACTCTATTCCTCCCTCAATACCCCTGTCACCACTGCGATAAGTACTAACTCAACAATATGATGATACAAGATCTCACCAACTCTCACATACAACCAGTGTGTCAAATCTCTCACTCACTCCGCGTGCAGAACCCAAATGTTAACACTTCTTCTACATACTTCGCTCACCACCTATCCTTCCTAAAAATCAATCACACTATCCCTCTAATATACAACACCCTAACGCTCTCACCTATCCTACACTACACCCTACCTCTAACCAACTCGCTATGTCAACATGTGTCTCACTCCTTTACCTACTAACTCTCCACATCTCCTACGATGCTCCCTAGACTTCCCACTGATCATCCACTATTCCCACACCACAAATCTTAACACCACCACGCCTCCCATGCACCCCCACATCACAACAGTGAACTCAAGTTCTAGATTTAATATATCTCTCTCACACACTTCGATGACCCAACTCCTCATCGAACCCAGCTAACCCCTAACACTCATAATACCTTACACAATAAAACTCCTTCAAAACTAAACACTCTCGAGATGAAACCATACGTGTCCCAAAACTACTTGTAGACGCTGACATTCCCAGATACCTCGTTTCTCCTTTGTGTCCCACCTCGATGATCACCCCTCTAAGATCTATCCCCTCGACAATCACGCAACGACTCTATACTCTCTGTTAATACACATCGCACCCTCCCTCCACACCTTACTAGCTACTCACAAGTAACTCTACACATATTGTACTATCAGAACATTCTACCCCACATGGTACATAGACAATGCCGTCTAATTGTCAACCATCCCCTTATAGTGAGTCACACACACACCACCTCTCTCTCCTAATAGACCACGTGTCTTATCAACACCAACCACCACACCACCAAACACTCACTACCTAACCAGACCACCTAACTCCTATACTCAAACATCATACCTCATACAATCTCCAACCAATGCTCCCCCTGACACACCTCTACATATGTCACCTCCTCTCCGTCCAAGAATCTCATATGACATCCGTACCTCTCCATGTCCGAGTGTGTGCTAATAAACCACACCTCCACTCAAACCATTGATACACCTCAACTCCATATCCAACCTCACTGAAACTACTATCCGCTCTATTTTAACTGACCACACAGTGTCAATTTTCTCTGTATCACTCTCGTGACACTAGCAATATAACTGTCTCCCCTCACAATCTCCTAATACTCTGTGCTCTCTCCCAACCCCATGCTCAGAGAGACCGTTCACTCCTCTCGTCGATCGTACATATCATAGATACGAATTCATACCATCCACCCCACTGCATTTCAAGACTCAGACTAGAACCCTAAACCACCCTTCACAAGTCACCCCATCCCTTCACTAATCCCACCTCCTCATCAGTAATGAAGAATAACTTATGCCAACATATTGATCTAATATCTCTCACCGTTGTGTCTGTCCATCGTGATATACATAGTCGCTCAACTACATGCGACTTTTATAACCCATGTGTACTTTTACACACTACTCCCAGATGTTCCACACACTCTCTACACCCTACTACCTACCCTCTGAGTAGTGTCACAATCGCACTCGTATTTCACTCTTTCTCGTCACTATCTATAGTGCCTATCAGACAGATAAAACATCCTCCAACCTCGTTATCTTCCAATCAATCCTATGAGATCAAATATCCATGACTAGAGTGCACATGTCCCTCGTTTCCTCAGTGTAGTTACAACTGCTATCATGCACCTAGTCGCATCGTTATATCTGACAAAGTGTCCTACCTTTTAACTCTGTGCAGATAATAACACCCGTGTTCCAAGATGACATCTTCTCTCACACTCTAATCTATCGATACCACCCAAAAAACATTGAATCCATACAGATCCCCTATCCAGTACCTTGTATTCAAAGAGAATAGCAATGAATTTATATGTCACTATCACACCTATCTAGCACTATAACGCATGCCACATCTTGTGCAACCTATATCTTGCCATCTTATATGCTGTCCGTGTGTAACACCCATTATCTTATACAATGAATCATCTCACCCGCTAAAATACTGCTAAGTCCGTCTTGTGTGAGATCATATATGTTTCTCACCTACTATCCTTCCACCAATGTTCTAATCAGTCAAAAGACTCTCCACTCATCACTCCACTCTCCGCACGTGTATGTCACTATCTAGAATAAAGCTCGTCACCGTAGAATCTATCCACATCCATTCTACAAACCCCCCCCAAATAAACCATTCCAACTCAACCACCAATACCATTTTCCCATCATCTCCCCCCCATCCATCCCCCCTCAAACCCCCTATCATTCCCCCCCTTCTACAAACCACCAAAACCAATCCATTCCCAATCCACACACATAACCATACCTCCTCCATCCACCCATACATCCCCCCCTCCACACTGTAAGAATTGTGTCTGCAAACTGTGTCTATCACAATAAGAGATCACCTCCTCTTCTACCACACCTAAAAACGTTGCACAACTTCTGCCAGTGTGTCCTAACATCCAGTCCTATCCAAATGAACATCTTCTTGTGCTCCCTGTGAGATCCTCCATGTCACAATGCAGTCCTCCCACACCTCCACATGAACCCTCGTGACATACTCTACGTTAATAAGACACACCTATGAAGTCTCCTCCTCTCCCTCACTTGATATCTATAGTGTGTCTAGTCTCAGACTATTCTCCTACACCAAACTGTGTATCTATCTCGTACCCTCTCATTCACACATATCCACAGTGTCCAGACACATCATTCCTCTGTACGTATTCTCTCCCTTCGTTCTCCCTCCCACCGCCACGTCATCTTGCTCGCTCCCCCCTCACCATTCTAGTCTACATACTTGTGTCCCACAGCTGCTCATCTTAGACACTCATCATACTAAAGCTCTCGTGTGTAGCACTCCGCCATAATACTCGTGTGACAGATATCCGATCTACTGTCCAATGACAGTCACTTGCATTACACTCTCAACCCGATATGTGCCGTGACACTTGTGTCACCACCCACAACACTACCCCTCTCACATACACCTCCAACTCTCACACACACTATATCTGAATCTCTCTTGTCTCGTGACCCCTCCTCTACCGTCGACCTCGCCTTCCTCTGGTCATATCCCTACCTATTCCATTACTATCCTCACTAGACAATAGAGCGCACCATCAATCCTCATCTCCCTCTCACGTCAACATCACTCTAATAATCCACTAACTCATCTCAGCTACCTGCACGAAAGTGAATGATAACCTCTCTCTGTGTTGTCTCACCTCACCCAATTAATCTCCAGATAAATATCCCCATGTTTCTATCTCATAGTTTAACACTTATGATCACACATCACCCCTACACCCTCATAACTGTGACTAATACAACATCCGTACCTACCAGCAGCATCACCCCTAGATAATCACAGAGAGAAGATATAGAGTGTTGTCACGGCATCCTATGCTCTTCTAGTCTAAGAGTGAACTCTTGTCCTGTCCTGATTGTGTACTCACCTCCTTCCCATAGTCTGTGTGTGCTCCTAACACCTGTACCATAACTGAGAATACTCATAGTAGATACTATCCACTAAGATGTGGTGTCATCTCTCTCTGTGCCGTGCTCGGTTAGTGTGTAACGTGCCACATATAACATACCTCATGTGTGTCTCCTATAACGCCACCACTAACTCGTCCTCTCTAATCACTGTGATAACATCTAAAATTAATAATCTAAAATTCCTTGTCCTTGAAATGTGTCACAACCAGTTGTTGTGTCTACACCCAATGTGCTCTGACATCCCTACTGCTATTATCTTCCCCCTCATCCCTCATGCACTCCTCTGACACTCCTGCAACATATCATAGTTATCCTTCCTCATCTTATATGTAAAAAGAGTTCACTCCGTCTACTATCTGCTCTTCAACTTTACTCACTATCCACTATACATAGAGAGAGACTCTACACATACACATCTACTTCGCATCACTCTGTCAAATCAGATCTGTGATTATTCCATCTAATATCTTTCCTCCTTCCAGAGAACTCCTGAAGATTTGATAACCGAGTATCCGTTCTAATCGTTCCCATATGGCTAGTCATGCTTTCTCCACACTACACTCCACACTATAAATGTGAGGTCCCTAGTGTATACACCCCGCGTACCTTGCTGTCGAGTCCTTGTCTTTCCCGATGCCCGACACACCCTAATATTGCACTACTAGAGATCAGTTAGCGACCTGTTGCCGTATATCATATGCCTCCTCACAATGTGTTGACAGTGACTGCAATTGTATAACCTGATGTTACACCCATAAATCATATCCATCTTGTGATTTATCATGCTCACATCTATATCTTGTTGATAATGCCCATCACAGCACATAGAAGACTCTAACACCCGACACCTCCCGTACGACAACTCGACATGTAAGATGTACTAATCTCTGTGATAGTCTGTACAGAAACTCCGCCACTCCGACTCTACCCACGCAGATCAGTGTGATTTATCTGCCTAGTAAAACATTATCGTCTCCTCCAAACCCACTTGCCCCTACAGCCACTCACCTATAGACCTCCTACTCACCCCTATGTTGTGACTAGTGACATGTCGACTAAATATGTAGACATATAACACCTGTCTGTGACCTTGCACTCTCTGTTCCACCTACTCCACCCGTTATGAAACTTACCCGTTGTGTTCAGTACTCACCATGATTCCGCTCTTAGTGCTCCTAGAGTCCTAATAACAGTAGTGTCCACATAAAAGTGCGACAATAACTGTGCCCATCGCATCAATCATGTCTATTTCGATCTATGTTTATTCAGTCTATAAATCGCGTCTATAAGTGGCACGCACATCGCCCACTCTATACCCAGTCTCTCTGCGTCCTTCTATCTTCTCAACCTTAATATGAGTCTCATTCACACTCTGACATACTACACCATCTATCGTTCATTGTGATACACGTATAATGTACCCCAAAAACAATAATAACCTACACACCACAATCATCCCTCCCTTCAACCAATCTCTACTCCAACATCCATCAAAGTACCCGCTCACACGCCGTCACACACCAGATACTCGTATTCTATACAACCTCTCTATTGTTACTCAGTCCCCTAGTGACAATCCTAGCTCAGTAAGACCTGATTGTCTCATTACCACACGCATTCCGCGTTAACTCTCACACATAAGTAAGATAATTACACATGAGTTCTAAATATGTTCGCGTGATCACCTCATACTCGTCAGTGCTCATGCCCCTTTCGCCTTCCCTCCATCCTAACAAGTATATAAGATCTCATAGTTCTCTACACCACAGTTGTCCTTGCCCTGCATGTGACTTAAGAATCCCTAGTGCACTACTACGCTCCCCCCCCTATGTGTGTGTGTATAGTGTCACCACCATCCCCTTAATGGATATTCCCTACTGTGCACTCCTGTCCACTTGAGATACCAAGACTCTAACCACTTAGATCATCTACTCTCTCATGAAGACATCTGACGTATCGCATACATTTCTCATAGTTGACATGTCGCAACCTCTTGTCTGAGTGTCCTTGTCGTTAGCGTTGTGTCGATCCGTGTCCATTTACGCAGTCTCACATAGATCCTAATGTCTCGCCGCTACACTCATCCTTCAGTGTCCCTGCCCTCCAAATTGATCTCTGTCAATGCGATTTTTCTACTATCCAGTGTGGTCTCCGCCCACTAAGTGTTTGATATCAAGAGATAAAGAACCGCCACTAGTGTACGCGTTGAATCTGTCGCTGTCTCTACCTTATATGATCCTGTGATCCACTATGTTGTCATGTCTGTCTCCTCAATTTGTCCACACTCTCTGACGCTACTCTCCAGACTAAGACTACTGTGTTCAATCTCGCTATGTCGTTGATCTGTTGTTCAACATGATCCCTCTTAAGTTGACAGTCTAGTTAGTGTGACACTGTGTGTTCTGTGTCATTATATCTTAAATATCCCTCATCTCGCTACTCTCTCTACTTGTTCATGTATTGTGCCAAATCCAACTCCCTATACCCACTGTCCTACCATCACATGCAACTCCCTCACTTAACTTCACCCCCATATATGAGCTCCACCTCCGCAAACGTATCACACTCTCCTGTCAATGTTTCCATAAAGTGATCTGTCGTTCTGACATAAATTAAACGTCTAGTATATCCCATTGCTTCCTGCAAAAGCTAGATATATCTGTGTCTCATCCTATGTCCGTTGATACACGCAGTGCTCACCACGTTTCCTCGAGTAATACTTAGCATATGACGACAGATCAATGTCTCGTACTCCTCACTTAACTACAGCATGACTTTACTCACACATCGCCCCACTGTCACCCGTCACACTACATTACCTCCTACCACTACCTCCACACCGTCATCCCCCCATGTGACCTATGTACTACGTGTTGTCACTCTGTGTACACATCAAATATAATGCGCCCTTTTATTCGTGTCTGTGTATAATCCACACACCAATGTTCCCTCCGTCTGCGCTTCCACATACATACCAACTGTACGAACACCCTTGTGTCCCTGACCACACCTCTACGTAGTACCCTGTCCATTATGCCTGCATGCCATACTTACCACCACGCATCACCTGAATTGTCACAACTAACTCCGCCTCCCGCCTTAGCGGCTGTATTACATATCACAATACATACATCTCACCGTGTGTGTGTACCCAGATCAACTTGTGAGTCACCTTGTTGCACATCTCTTTGCCATCACTAGCGCCGCCCAGAGTACTCTACGTATACCTCCCTCCCCATGAATCCTCCACATCTCCTCAAACCCCACTGTATGACATCTCGCACATCACTGGCCCATCCCACACTCATGTGTCACCATGATTCATCTCCGCCAAAACCTCCATCAAATCCTGTCTCACACCCAATCACTACCTATGTCTATTAAACACTGTGTGTGTCACCATCAAGTATTGTCTGCCTAGTCCCCTTCACATCCTCTGAATTGAATCTAATCTCCCTTATGTTCTGTCATATGTGTTGCGTGCCTGTGATTCCAACGTTCCCAATCTCCACCACCTCCTCCCCCTGCCTCAACATCTACCACTACACTCATTACGCTAACAACTGAGCATATATTCCCTCAATCTCTCCTACTATGTCTCCTATGTGTGTGTGTCCCAATTCCCATACATGTGTCACACATAGTGACTTACATTATTCCCCTCATATATAACCGGCCCCACATGTGCCTATGCTAGTAGTCCCATCCCTCCCCAACCCTCATTTCCCTCTGCTCGTCAAAACAATTTACGTCACTGTACTCAACACCGACCGCCGAGGATTTAATATCTATAGACACAATGTGCCCTGTAATCGCACTGCGCACACCCAAACACCTATACCTGTACCTCCCCTTATAAACAATCCACATATCCTGCTCACTCTGTCTAGCCCCAATACACCACGCGACGTACCATTGTGTGTATATACTCATCCTCACCCACCTTTCCCATGTTGTCATAGATGAGTGGATTCACAATCCTATGTCCTTCTTCTAAACACTTTTCTCTATGTGAGACTCTCACATAGTGTCTATACACCTTTATAATATACTACTCTTTAGTTACTCCTGTCTATCCCGCAGATCAGTCACTCTGTCACTGTGTAGCACACTAGAACTACAATCTCACCTCAGCGCGTACATAACCAACCGTCGTCCCCTATGTTCATGTGCTATTACATCGTTCTACCCAGTCCCAAAGAAAGCCCTTGTCCGCTAGATACACATTATCGCAAACCCTCCACAATCCCTATTCCCCCAAATATTAATTGTAAAGTCCCTTTCCTCCCTGACCATCAACTCTAATGTCCTGCTACAAGTGTGTCTCACTGCAACTCCACGATAGCCACCTATGACAGGTCCCTAAAACACAATACCTCTAAAACCCTGATATCGTCTCCATCTAAGTAACCCCATCTGCCCTTCCACCCTCTGTGCTTCTCATCTGGTTGCGTGCTCTAGTTGTGTAACATTCCACATCCACCAGTCTACCAATTAAGTCTATAACCTACCGAACTAGAGAGTGTCCCTGTTGTCTCGAAAACTGAGATTAAGTACCTCACCACTCCACTTATAAGAAAATGTCTCAAGTTGCACCATGTTATTTGTAGACTAAGACTTCTGTCCCCAGAGAGCCGCCGTCATCGCCTCTCCAAATTCTCCACGCGTGTCACATGCTAACTCACTAGTGTCATGAAACTATTCAGAGATACATTCATCGTGTATCATACTCTAGAACTGCACCCAATGACACAACCCCCCTTCATCGTCCATTACGCTATGTGACCAGCAGTTACGCCACTCATAGGCGTGCGTTCTTATATTACAATGCACTAACTTCAGTTTGATCTGATGGCACGCCCTCTATTGCGTAGTCAACTCCCAAGTGTCTATTCTGTCTCTTATATGCTCTTAATGTTCAATCTCCTCTGCACCCATAGATTTAGGCCCGCACATGTCCGAGTCCATGAAGTCCGCTGCCACTCTCTCGTCAATTGACTATGACTGTTATTTTCTCCATGTACTTGCACGTCCCACATTACCGTCATCTCATCCCACATCACGCCATTATCACCCTGAGAATTTACACCGCGCCCACTCATGTCCAATAGTCAATCCCCCTATGAACTCCAGATATAATACCACGTCAATACTTCCCCCAACCCTCACCGATGTACCCACTCACCCCAACCACAATTGTGATCCTCTACGTACCCTATGTCACTTTCTGTGAGATGTCAGTCCATTCTTATGTGTTGTTCGTGTCCTCCTCTCTGTTAGAATCACTGAATGTCATAATTAGTCGTAGTGCATAGCCACTTAATATCTTCAGACGCCGTCCATGCGTATATCTCCATGCTTTCTACTAGTCACCTCACCCATGGTGTCACCTCGTAAATGCGTACTGTATGTGCCCTCTACCCCACTCCCTACTCACAATCTGTTCACCACTACTGACCTTGTCGCCATCGTCATCGCTCATATCCACTCTACACCGTGATTTCTGTAATATCAGTTAGTGTCTCCCTCTCTAATAATACGTATCCCTCATTTCAAGTGTTGCTCGATCCTCCAGTCTAATATCTCCTCACCATACCATATCCCGTGCAACATCACCTCTAACTTCTGTCATGTTGTGAGTGCACTTCTCTGATGTCCGTATCCTTTCCACTCCCCCTTCTCAGAGTAACCCATACTGAGACACACCCATGTCCCCTCCCCTACATAAGTTCGTATGTGTGTCCTAATCAACAACACGCACATAAAAAGAGACCTACACACATCCTCGTTATCCAATACATCGAAACTTCCTATTTTACTTAGTTCCTACACCTTTACCAATAAACGTGCTCACTATCGTGTCTTTCCTGTCTCGCCTCACTGATATCCTTAATGTATCGCACCCACTGGATAAACTAATTGTACACTCCAACAACTTGTGCACCCCCTAACATTTTAATTCCCTTGCTGCACTAGATACCATGTGTAGACAGTCTGATCTTGTGCAAATAAAATATACCTCGTTCCCAGACTTAGACTTCTCGATGTTCCGTTACTGTTCATACACATGATATAAAGTAATCGTCATCCGCCCTCTATAGTCTACTGTGACGACCTAATCACATCCATGTTGTGTGCGCATGTCATCTTTTCTCTGAATCCCTGTCACTCACGCGTTGTTGCTTCACTACATCGCCCATGTGCTCTCACCGCTGTTGCACCGCCTAAAGAGTTAGACTATGACCTCCCATCTATCACTCCTATGTCTGCTTCAATTCCTCACTTATCACTGTCCTCACACATACTACCTGAATCCCACAGTCCAGTATCACGATGTGTGATGTCTGTGTGAAAAATACATCCTGCTCCACCTACTCTGTCACTCATGTACTTAATCATACCGCTTGTTTCACCACGCAATTGTGCGTAATACCCAATTGCCATATGTACACTGCAGTATAGTGCATACTACCTCGACAGTTTGTCCACCTTAGTCCACCACTAGCCGCTCGCGCGCGGCCGCCATTGACACCACTGTCGCCCCCTTTCAAATTCACCCCCGGTCCCTTCATACTAATATGAGCTAGTAAACGCCACACGTCCTAGTGTGTGTGTGTGTACTTGAAGTCTAGTCTCAGTGATAGTAATCAGTCTAGATAAGTGTGTCTATTGCGTAGCATGCACGTTAACGCTACTCCCCCGTATATCGTAAGAGAGTCTAACTAAACCAAATTCCAGTCCGCTCGCGTGTCACCTACCTCTCGATCTCTCTCTACGACCTTAATACACCCTGCAATGCTAAATAACACCCACGCAAACACGCTATACTCTATACGTAAACCCCCACTTCCTAATCTTTTCCGATGCAGTGTTCCCCCCTAGTCTGTTCCTGTCCCACCCCAGCTGCATTGTCCTCAACGTCAGATATATTGATCACTAATCCAACAAGAGCTTCGAATAAGACACTCAATCACCCCATAAAACTACGCTCCCTGTCACTCTCTTACCAGTCCAAATGTCTTGTGTTGTCACTATACCACACACCACCACCACAGCTTCTACATCAACTCACCATTATCCCTCCACAATTACACACCATAATTGAATAAGTCTCTATGCCTCCTATTTTAGAGTCTACTTGTCCTACACACATCTATCTCAAAGTCACTCATCCATGAGGACTCACTCCCCCCTCCCATATCTGTGTACCGACCATCGTGTGTGCTATCATCTTTGACTGCTGTGTCGTATATCCTGTCCTGCCCTAGATGATAACTTACTAATTGACCTCGCATACATCTCACTCAACACTCCAGCCAAACATATATTGCACCTGTCATCCTGCACAAATCCACCCGTGCCTGTGTGTCATCACCTCGCCTACTCACTCAGATTGTGCCTAACTCATTCTTCAAAAATATATCTGCGCATAACACTGTATACCCTACTATTGATTGAAATCTACAAGTCTCATCTATATCATCTCCACGAAACGTACTATGTCTCATGTATATGCGCAACGTATAACACACTAATCTCAATACCGAGTCATACTTCTCTAATCCTCTGTCTCTCTATACCCACATTCTCAAATAAGATCACGCTACACTCCCACAACTCGCTCAACACACTATACTGTCCACCAGCCAACTCCCACCATTGTAGTCCACAATGAGACACAACAAACTAGTACAAAAAGAGCCCCATCACCAACTCTCGCTCATCACCCCTCACGTCCAAAGTAGAAGCATCTCAAGTACCACGTAATCATCCATCTATCTGTGTCCTCTACATCTCTCTGACGATCCTGTAAAATCATACTCTTGCGATCCACCATGTGTGGTGAATGCACCCCCTCGCGTTCTTTATATGTCACTTATCTTCTCGCCACGAATCCTCTCTCTACTAACACAAACGCCAACTCACGCCACTATTGAAACAGACACTTAATGTGACACTTCTATCAAGACACTCCAATCCCAGACTCTCACATTTGATTACTATCGTTTGTGTGACCAGCTCTCTAACCCAGATCAAATATCACCAGATGTATGTAACCCATATTGTAATACCCTAGTACAAATAGATCCAAGAGGTAATTTATCTCGTATCGAAGCATAGTTGTGTCCCATCTCCCTTGCTGTCCAACCTTACTTCTCATGTACTAAACAATGCGCACACATATCATCTCCCAACACATACATGTCGTTCCATACTCTAATATCATGCCCCTCTCGCGCATATAGATGCCACTGCCCCCTACTTCCCTCTCCATCGTTCCCCTTCCGTGTGTGTTTTGTTTGTGAAGCGTGTAGACCACTGATACAAGTGCTAACTATCGACGTAAAAAGAATGACTGCACATTGTCCCATGTTAATGTTCATATATCCACTATGTCGCTCTATAACACTCTGACCAATCCGACACTTGTCTTCCTAAGACCTACACACACCCATATTTGAATTGAACTCTCATCAAGTTCTGCAGACCAATCACATCATGAAGATACTCCCAAAATACCCTGTCTTATGCCTCACACGCTCTATAATTGTCAACGTAGAGTTCAATAACACAACAGATATCCTCGTCAAACCCCTTGCACACCATATTGTATAAATAGGATCCAAGTGTAAGACTGTGTTCTTTCCCTCCTAAGTCAAGTCCACTCTCACCATTCTATTCCTCTATAAAAATCACTCCCTAAAATGTTCCCAACTGTCCCTAAGTTGCCCACACGTGTTGTGACACTAGTCTCCATCACCCCCAAGAGATAACTAAATCCCTCACACATCCATTCCCAGCTGCTCATCGACACATCAGTGTGTCTCGCCCGTCCCCTCCACGAGATCTCTCAAACTAATTTTTTGTGTCAAGACCCACCCCCCTCTGTATAGTAGTGCTTCTCTCGTCATCCTACTCTCAAGTCTAGATGAAAGTAACAAGCGTCTCATTATATAACACCCACATCCCTACACCACGCCACACACACACCACCCAATCCTGACCCCCCACTCATAACCCCCCCCAACACATCCAATACCCTTTTCTTACCCTTACCCACCCCAAGAACTCTGTTGTACTTAACGAATACACCCATGTGTCCATTCACACAAACCGTGTCACTAGAGAGTTGTTGATTCCTTCTCACCGTCTATCGTGTGCTCCTACCCTCTTCCCACACACAAGACACATACCTGTGTCCACAGTAGATGTGTCATAGATATATGTGTGTTCCCCTCTCAGTGTCAGTACTCCTCTCAAATCCAAGTGTACTCCCACCATCTCCTGTGTTTGCGTCCCACTGCCTTTTAACTATGATCCCCATACTCGCAACCGTGTCCCGCCTCATGTGATCCTGAGTCACCCTGTCTAATAAATCCACCCATGTAATTCGTGCAGACTGCAACTCCTATATCCCAGTGTTTATCCTCTCTTGACAAGACACTGCTCATGAGTTCTTCACGCATGCTCTTTCATGTTCCTCCGTCCTTGTTTGTCAATAGTCCGTGTTAGACGTGTACACCTCTGATGAGTCCTGCAAGTGCGTTCTCAACACAGATACCGCGCCATCTTAACTCCTCTATGTTGTTCCCACCTCTCGCTGTCGAGAATCATAATACTCGCAGTGTGTTATGTATGTCCCTACATCTAATCCGTTTCCAAAACACACGAGTTGATTGATCTAAGATAGACAACACAGGACACCTGATAGACCTAGTCCCTCACACACTCTATCAATGAATTTGAATAGGTCGACTATAACCCTGCATACCTAATTGCCCCTCTGTCCTCCTGTATATCACCTTCGCCTGCACCAGTCTCCCAAACATAGATCTCTTAGTGATAGCTCCTGTTATCCTGTTCTGCTTTCCCTATGTAGACTCTCACATCCCATCTCCAACACCTAGACTCCACATATATCACTCCCCACTAGCTGTTGATCGCATGACTAGTCACAATGTGTCCACCATCGCTACTGTGCTAATTATGTGTCCAGACAATCTGTGACCTCATAGTCAATTATCTCTACTCACTAATGTGTACTCACACATACCACAACTAACCACCCCATGTATCACTAAAAGAAAATATGATGAAAGTCTCAACACGCTGAATCGAGTTGTGTAAGTGTCAATGATCCTATAGATATAGTCCTAGACCTAATTAATCGCTATAACATATCACCTACTTCGTAATGACAAAATATAGTCCCACCTCCCAAACTACCCACAGCATAACCACACCAACGCACTAATGTATACCCACGACATGTCTGTACCCCACTCAAGTCTAATCCACCCAACTTATATCCTCCCAGTGAACACCTAACCTGTCTCGTCGATATGTTCTATCAATGTGTACATACACTCTGAAAAGATATATACCACTATCACCCACCGATAAGAGAGTTAGTGTCATTCACCACCTTAACGTACAGACCCCATATGTCACAATGGAAAACCAAGAATAAGTGTATCGAACCGTTACTAAGATCTCGTCATCGCCTTGACTATTATATACACTCTAAAACAATCAGGATTAGTACTCTAAATACCCATAGTCTTCTAATCTGCGCATCTCGTACACGCTCTCCACTAATTGTCGCGTCCAATCGTGACTGCCTGTAATAGACACAGATAGTGAGATATATATATATACCTATCCTTTGATAGATGTGTCAATCTTAACGCTCCGTACCTATCAGAAACTCCTTGACTGGTTCATTGATCTCTCTTCTAACTCCTGTCTAATATAATATGCAGGCCCCAGTCCACCCCTGTCCGCCTGATTCCTCTGCCTCTAACAGTTGATCGTGTCCGTCACCTTAGCTTACTACCTACTGTCCTATATGTGACCATACATCTTGTCACCTACCCCACTCATATCAAATAAAACTTCTCCTTGTAGCCCAACGGTCCTATAAGTGAGTGTCATGTCCCCAGTGTCATCGCTATCCCCGCGTCCATCTATATACTCATACGCCTCCTCTCCTGCGCAGACGCTCCTACTGCTGCACACTCCCAGCCCTACATCCTCACTTGCCACATAGATATTGTCTCCACTGTCACGTGTATGCCGTGTCATTCTGTGTGTCTATCTGTTAGCTAGCACTAGCAGAGTACAAACTACTCCATGTTGCTAGTCCTGAAGATGTAAATTGCCACTAACATTTCTACACCTCATCTAATGCTGCCACACTCCCACCTGCTCATGTCTATCCCTCCATAGCACAGACTCAGTGAGTCTTCTACACATGTCATCACCCACTCACTTGTAGTTGTCACTCCCATCCTCAAGTGCCACTCGCTCTCCATCATATCTGGTTGTGCTAACACAACTACTTTTCTGACCCCAACTATGTAGAGATATGACTCATCACGCCATCGCATGTCCTATATCCTCTCACTTCCCACTATTATTTCTACTCGTCCACTACTCACCTCAGAGAGAGTAAGCATAGACGTATCACTACACCTGAAGTTGATCTACCTTGATCTACTCGTAATCTCACTCTCTCTATCACTAACCTTCCTCTCGAGAGCTTGTGCCAGTAGAGTGTGATGTCCTCAGTTTAGACGAACATACAAAGCACAGCTCAAAGTCAATAGATGAACAATATCAATCACCACTCTCCTGGAGACAATCGTGTGTCCGCCTCCAATTCGCTAATATGTCATGTTTCGTTAGCGACTATACCTATTCTACTGTACCCGTTCTTCGTACCCAGTCTCTCTTCTGACTCACGCACTGTGTCACCTGTTGTGTAGTTGTCACTATATACTTCACTCCCTACTCAACCGCTATGATGTGACAACACAGATCCTGAGCACACTGTGTTCGATGCCGAGTAGTCGTGCCATATAACTAGCCTTCTGTGATTCACTCAATATAAGTGTACATCTAGAGTCCTTTGAATGTGATTTACTGTGTAGATTGACTCTCGCTCTCCGGTGGGCGTGGACGCGCTGTCGGGTAGTGCAGATGGAGTGACGGAGCATCAGGGGAGAGCAAGAGGAGTATTATGTACCTAGTACAGTAATGCGAGTGTGTCGGCGAAGATATCTCAGGCGCGGGGTCGCATCGTCTAGAGTCTGATGTTTCTGCTCTACACCTCCAGCTGAATAGATCTATAGTCGGCGCGCTATAGGCATAAGTCATCCCTCATAAGGTGTTGATGTGGAGTGCGTGAATGTATGATAAGCTAGGATAGTCCGAGAGGTGAGCACCGAATGATCTGATGTGCGCGCGCACTAAAGAGGCGGTTGTATGGTGGCAGCTCGCGCATCGAGACTGTGCGAGTAGTTGGGAAGTAATGATTGGCGCTGCAGAGGCTCTGACACACCTCTAGTAGGCGTGTCTGCTGTCGCTACTCTATTGGGCCTGTGGTGCCGCCTAAGGCGCGTATAGTAGACACGGCTATGCTGTTTGTGTTACTCTCTGCATCATTGGCGGTGTCTGATGGTTGTGCCGTGGGCAGATTGGTAGAGATCTCGGAGCTAGTAAGACGAGGTGGCTGAAGCAGGCGTGTAATGTGCAGACAAGTCGAAGTGTATTGTGCTGGAGGTGTAGTGTGCTCGAGACTCTCACTCAAGGATAAAGGGTGTGTGTCTGTCGCGTGTGGTCGCTGGAGAGTTGTGTTTCTACTTTGCGCTAATGTGCTACGCTGATGGAGGAGGCGAGAGAGACGCGAAGGCACTGTGATGACGCTGTAGTTGTGTTTGTGTGTACTCGGGGCAGAGTACTGCGTCGCGCGCGCGGTTCTCACCAACACTCTAAGTCGGTCAATCTAGGGCTGCAACTTGTTGCTGGAGGCCTCATGTTCATTGGCGGGTGTAGAGACGCGTGTGTTAAGGATACTCTGCGGGGCAATCGGCGACAGTCGGCTAAATGAGCAGTGCAGTGTGGTAGAAGTGATGTGGTGGATCGAGTGGTCGGTCGCCCCTCTCAGATGAGCTGCGTCTGATTCGAGAGATGGACAAGGGCTACTACGTGTTGGCTCTAAGGCCTCCCCTGTGATACATTGTCGTTCATGCTTACCTGTCTACTCTACTAGCGTCAAGACGTCGACGTCAGTCGCTCTAATCTCTCTGCTGTATGTGTCTACGGTGTCTCGGGCGACGCATGACGGAATCGTACTAGTAGTGTCGTGTAGTGCCTAGTAGAAGACTCAGACACTTATTTTCGCGCTTGATAAGGTCTAGTCACTGACTGACAGACTGCACTCGTGCGCGGCCAGCCGGTCTCGTCGTGCAAGAGAGTGCACCTGCCGTCGCTATGTGGTATCACTTGCCCTCGAGATGAGCACCGCTGGAGAGCAGCGTTGCGCCACTCGCGCACCACACGCTGCTCCACGCGCGCACACCCGACTACCTCTGCGCTAATGTGCTCACGCGTCGCTCGCTCTCTTGTGCGATCTCTCACGCGTCGGGCCCGCTCGCGCGGAGTTGACGGAGAGAAAAGCGCCGTGTCCGCACTCCTCGTGGACGTCTGAGCGCCTCCGGTCGCTGACGGGGAACGGTTGAGGTGTTTTACGGATGTCCAGAGTTCCGGTTATCGTGTGCCAGCATCTCTACTAGTTCTCACAAAGAGGCGTACGGCTGTCAACGGGTATGTGCGCTCTGTAGCCATGGCAGTTGGGCGAGAGCGTCAATTCTGTTATCTATATATAGGTCGTGTAGTGAGCTCTCGAGCGGCCTGTCAGCTGTGCGCGTGTGTGCAATATGCTCGCGTCATGAGACACTCGCAGCTGAATCTCGTGTGGCCCGAAGTGCAGAACAGCCACACATTTACAAGGGAGGCCAGGGGAGAACTCTGTTAGCCATCCACCATGTGGACCACTGGCACTCACTCCCCCATTCGGAAACCTTGCTTATCGGGTTTCAGCAAAGGTGAAAGGCAACATGATGGGGCAAAAGAAGAGATGTTGGCCTTAGGGGTCATCCAAAAATCCCAGAGTGCCGGGCCTCACAGTGGTTCTTGTCCCATGAAGGATCGAACGACAGGTTCTGTGTGATTATAGGAGGTTAAATTTCCATCAACAGTCTTTGATGCATATCCCATGCCAGGATAGTGAGCTGTTAGAATCAGTGGCCGGTGCCTCCTACCTCACTATCATGGATGAGCAGGGGATATTGGCTGATCCCCCTGACACAAGGAAGACCAGGAAATGGTCGCCTTCATTACCCTTTTGGGTGTATGAATTTTTAGTCATGCCCTTCGGTATGAAAATGCCCCTGCCACATTTCAGCGTAGTCAATCAGCTGTTGAGGGATGTGGATGGGTCGCTGTTGCATATCTGGATGATATAGCCATTTTTAGCAATTCCTGGAGGAGCACCTTACAACATCTGTCCAAGTCCTAGAGAGGCTCAAATCTGCAGGTCTGACATTAAGCAGGGAAGTGTCAGATAGCCATGGCCGAGGTAATACACTATTTGGGACACCGTGTGGGGGGTGGAATGCTAAGGCCTGACCAGGAAAAGACAGTGACGATTACAGCCTGGCCTATCCCAAAACTAAAAGACAGGTGATGTCCTTTTAGGTACAGCTGGCTATACAGGAAGTTTGTGCAAACTACAGTGCCTGGCCAAGCCCTAACGGGACCTTCACCAAGAAAAAACACTTCCCTAATTGTCTCTTGGACCCCCCCAATGTGAGACAGGCCCTTCCGCAATATAGGCCTGCCTTGCCAGCTCACCGTCCTCCAGGCTCCAGACTTCTACCGTAGGTTCGTGGTCCAAACTGACACCAGCACCTATGACTAGGTGCGGTCCCTCAGTCAGGTGTACCAAAGGGGAGAGCCACCAGTTCTGTACCTGAGCAGGAAGCTCCTGCAAGGGGAGGTCTCCTTGCTACAATTGAGAAGGGAGTGTTTGGCAATCGTGTGGGCCTAAAGAAACTAACAACCTTACCCTATATGGGCGCAACTTTACGGTGGTCACGACCATAACAACGCTCTGCTGGACTCAACAGAGTGGCTGGCGACATGGAAAGCTGCTCAGGTGGAGCCAGGTGCTGCTGAATATGATTTTACTGTTCACAAAAAAAGGGCATTGAATTGGTAATGCAGATGGGTCTCTCTCACCAGGGGGGGTGGGAAGTACGAGGCGGGTCAGGGGATGGCAGGTGAGCCAGTCCCCCTCACCCACTCCAAAAGGGGGAGGTGTTATGTAAAAATTGAAATTAAATGTAATTCTGATTTGTTCATAAACATTGCTTAAATGTGACAGTCCAGAATCCTGCAGTTAGAATACCACCCCATCTTCCCCTGTAGAGATATTTGATAAGCATGGGGCCTGCAGACTTCATCCCAGCACTTTGACTGTTGTAATTACTGAAATGTTTCGATACCTGGGTTTATTACGCTTTATGGCCCAGGTTATGCTATATGCTGCTGTCCTGGTTAACCTTGATAAACTATGGACCCCACCACAAAAAACTTTAATGATCTGCCCACAGCAGAAGCACAGTCCTGAGGACATCTAGTTGGCGTTAGTAGCATCACCCTCATCAGCCAATCCTGTATACACCTTCCTTCCTAAAATAATTCCAGCCCGTATGAGAGTAGGCGTTATGAGAAAGGAGCGAGAGAACTGTGACAGGGGTTTGGCCCAATAAGACATGAGGCCTGCCTTAGTCTGTGTTCATCGCTGGGGCCATTAATCTGATAGAGCTGTGTCCATTTTCCATCCTTCCCCGGGAACCTGATTGGAAACTCTGTAAGTGTGAATTCTTTCTATGCATTTATTCTTTTTATTTTAATAATGATTGACGTGAATGTTAGTCTTTGTTATCTATTTTGTGCATGTAAGCACTGGAAAATCATTTTAAAATTAAAGTTAGCCTTAATTGTAAGTTCTTGGTGTTGCACGGATCCATTTCTTGAAGAGTGTAATTTTTCTTTTGGTAGCTGCTGGAGAGCTGTGAGTTGAGTATTTTTTACGTGTTTTTTTGAATAATCTGTTAGGAAATCAGATTCTTATCGGCTGATTCCTTTTTGATTATTGAGGAAGGTGGTGGCAGGGTGTATTTTTGGGGGCTGGAGCTGTCTTGTGGTGACGATTTTATGCTTGATTCGATACCCTGAGTGAGAGGGTGAGCGCAAGTGGAAATAATCTATACCCATTGCAGTGGCCCCAGTCACGTGCTGGTGAGCGTGTACGTGCATAAGTCTATGTCCAGTGAAACTAAAATGGTGTTGGGAAAGAACTCCTTTTTCCGGACTTTTAAAATGTTGGGGGCTCATGCAGGTTTGGGGGCTCAATGCTGTGGCCCAGGTAAGGTATAGTCAATGTCCAGTGAAACTAAAATGGGGGTTGAAAGAACTACTAATTCGGCACTTTTAATCTGTGGGTCAGACGTTAATGGTCATTTGCGGTACAGGACAGATATAGTCAATGTCCATTCATTTAAAATGGTGATTTGAAAGACTCCTTTTTCCAGCACTTTTAATCTGGGGGTTCATGCAGGTTTGGGGCTATCGCTGTGGCCCAGGACAGGGATAGTCTATGTCCAGTGTAACTAAAATGGTCGTTGAAAGATTCCTTTTTGCAGCACTTATAAATCTGGGGATTCATGAGGTTTTGGGGCTCATGCTTTGACCCAGGACAGATATAGTCTATGTCCAGTTAAACTAAATGGTGGTTCAAGACTCCTTTTCCCAGCACTTTTTAATCTGTGGGTCAGACAGGTTTAATGGTCATACTGCAGTACAGGCAGTTATAGTTAATGTCCAGTTCAACTAAAATGGTGGTTTGAAAGGACTCTTTTCTTCGGCACTTTTTTAATCTGGGGTCATGCAGGTTTGGGCCATGCTGCTGTTCCAGGGAAGGGATATTCAATGTTCCAGTTCAAGTAAAATGATGGTTTCAAATCCATACTGCCTTCTGGCACTTTTTAAATTTGTGGGTTCATTGAGTGTAACCCCTAGGACCCAGCCTGTTTTGACCTTCCTGACACAGCCTATTTTTGAAAATCTGACATGTGTCAATTTTTTGTGAGATTAACCTTTTTGAAACTTTTACCTCTCCCATGTGATTCAGAGATTTTTTTATTTTTGTTTTCTCGTTAAACACATTGTGCTTTAAGTTAGTAAGAATTTTTTACCATTAAATTCCTTGTTTGTTTGTGAAAAATATCAAAATTTCATGAAAATTTGGAAAAATTTGCGATTTTAAAAGTTGCTTGGAGCTTTGTAGGGACTTGTTTTTTGCAATGAGATGAGTTGACGTTTTTATTATTATCATTTTTGGGGGGACAAGGCTGTTTGGATCGCTTTTAAATACCAATTTTTGGAGGCAAGGGTGAAGAAAAAATACTGCAATCCTAGTAGTGTTTTTTATTTTTTATTTTTAACAGGGCTCACGTGCAGTATCGTGATAAGTTAGATTTCTCTTTGGGTCGGATACGATTATGGCGATACCTTTTATAAGTTTTTTTTATTGTGAAGCACTTTAAAAAAAAAAAGAAAAGTGTTTTTAGTGTTGTAAATCCAATATTTATGCATACGCTATCTTCTGAAAGCTATTACATTTTTAATTTTTCCGTATTACAGAGCTGTATAAGGACTTTTTTTTGTGGGATGAATGACGTTTTAATGTACAACTTTGCCTTTTAGGAGTTTTTGATCGCTTTTTTATTACATTTTATGTTGCTGCGGGATGACAATATCTTAATTCGTTGATTGTTTTTTTGTTTGTTTTTTTTTACGCGTTCACCGTACGGGTTTAATTACATGGACAGATTATAGGGCAGGTCGTACGCACGCGGCAATACCAAATATGGGTACTTTATTTTATTTTTGATCTTTTTTGGGGCGATTGCATTTGTAAAGGGGAAAAGGGCGGTGTTCGTTTTTTATTTATTATCGTGTTTGTGTTTTACTGTTTTCACTTTTTTATCTTTTTTTTCACTTTTTTCACGTTATTTTTTTACATTCCCATAGGGGGATTTGAATGAGAGATCTTTAGTTCTCTCATTCAATAGGAATCAGTACATACTGTAGCTTGTTACTATGACTGGTTCCTATGACAAACTTGTCAGTCACGATGCCGGGACATGCCCACAGGTCACGGCGGGCATCGTGACGTCATAGACCAACGGAAGGCAATTCTTTGCCCTCGTGCTGTCTGTCAGAGAGCAGGAGCTGCCCTCGGATCTGCTCTACGGATCTTTATCCGTGCGTGCTGTCGCGACAGAGAAACGCAGGAGGAGTGATCTCCTCTGCGCTCTCTTAGTTATTGCGAACCCGATGGTCGCGATAATTAGGGTTAACCGGCCCCCCCGGAGCGATCCGGGGTCGGGGCCGACGCTGCGGAAGGCCTTCTATGCCCTCCGTGCTGTCTGTCAGAGGGCAGGAGCTGCACGGATCTGCACGGATCGTTATCCGTGCGCTGCTGCCGCCGGACAGGAGACGCAGGAGAGTGATCTCCTCTTGCGTCTCTCCTTAAGTTATTGCGACCGATGGTCGCGATATTAAAGGGTGTTTAACGGCCCCCGGAGCGATCCGGGGGTTCGGGGCCGACGCTGCGGGATGTCAGCTGTAATATACAGCTGAACCCCGCGCACGATACGCGGCGAACTCTGCTTTAGAGTTCGCGCGATCCTCAGGACGTAACCATACGTCCAGGTGCGTGAACCCCCAAACGACCTGGATGTTAAGGGGTTAAGGGTCATGCTGTGGTGCAAGACAGGGATAGTGAATAGTCTGTGATTTTTTTTCTGTGGCTTTTATAACCTAAGTGTGTTTCGGCCTAAGATGTAGCCCCATAATCCTTTTGACTGTTGTGGATGTTAATTCCAGTTCTCCATCCCTGTTTGGTGTATGAATGAAGGTGTTGTTTACTCTCACATAGACTTTTAGAGGTCATCGGCAATATCTTATTATCGCTATCGGATATCTTATTGATAATTGCCGATATCGACTATCGACCCGATGACGATAGTCAACGTAATCGCTCATCACTACCTCTGACCAACGGGGTAGAATCTATTGCCACTACCTGCAAGGAATCAGACAGAGGCCTCCAGGGCAGGCCCAGACGATTAATGAACGATGCGTCCACAAAAGGCCCTCCCGAAATAGACCTGAAAAGATACGAAAATCTTAACTGGATGCAACAACTTTTTCGATACCATGGGAACATACCTGTTCACCTAGGTTATGCTCCCCGTGTCACCTAGGTTGCTGGAGTTTTCGGCTGGATCCTTCCTGCTTGGACACCTCCGGATGCGGGACGTGAGATCTTGCGGTCACTGGCTGGGCCGCAGCAAGGCTCATAGATGCATAGGCTCCTCGGGGGATATCTCAACATGAGCGGGTCTGGAGAGGTGACTGAACGGGGGCGCAACTAGTAAAATGGGGTAATGGAGTAAATGTCCTCTCCCGGCGTCTCTCCCTGAACCGTCTATCAGGCAGATAAACCTCAATGCCATAGCCTCATCCAAGTGTGCCAGGGGTTCGGTAAGCTACAAACATGTCTTTTACATGGTCAGCTAGCCCTAATCTGAACTGGCACCTAAGGGCTGGGTCATTCCAGCCCAAAGGAACGGACCAATGCCGGAACTCCGAACAATACTCCTCCACTGTCATCTTGCCCTGTCCTAAAGTGGTGAGCTGCATCTCCGCCATTGCTTCCCTATCAGGGTCGTCAAAAGAAGACCCAAGGAGTAAAAAAAGCGGTCCACTGACGACAACTCGGGCGAGTCGGGGGGGGTAGCGAGAAAGCCCATTCCTGGGGAGAGCCTTGGAGTAGGGACATAATAATTCCCACCCTCTGCTCCTCATTACTTGAGGTAAGTGGGTGGAGACAAAAGTACAATCGGCATCCTTCCTTAAACACTACAAAGGCCTTTCTATCCCCTGAGAACCTCTCGGGTAATTGAATAGGGGGTTCACTTAATGGGGAGAGAGGTGCCGAAGAACTCTCAGCCTGAGGGGTACCCTGGGAGGTGTCCTGCTCCTGCACTCTAAGTGCCAGATCCTGGACTAACTGGGTAAGCCCTTACCTACTTGGCGTGCTGCCCTAGGCGGCAGACCCCAACTGGACGACAGCCCCTACGCTGCTAAGTGCAGGGCCGTCAGGAAAAACACAAGGTCAAACAGTCCGGGTCAGTAAACGTACGGGAACATATATGCCAAAAACGTAAGCCAGAAGAATAGTCAGAAACAATCCGGGGTCCAAACATGGTCAGGAGCGCAGTACAAAATCAGAGCCAACAAGCGAGGTCAAGAAACAAGCCGGGGTCAGAAATCCAGGAGAACAACAATAAACGGGAACGACAGGAACAGCTAGGGAACACCTTTGTCAGGCATGGCCTGGAGGGAATGAGGAGGTTTAAGAAGTCTGCCTGGACACCGCCCCCGCAGCTGATTGGTGCGGCATCCGGGACCTCCGATTGGTCCTGAGAGCTGTCACTCCTGGCTCAGGAGCAACAACTCTCCCAGGGTGTGGTCCCAGGCTAGACTCATTAACTCTCACAGGCCGTTATGCTAAACAGGTAGGAGACTGCCCAGACAAACGTATCCTGACAGGTAAGGGGAGGAAGCAACAGAAGACCGGATAGGAAAACAAGACTGTCAATCAAAAGGAAACAGGTTAACTAATAGAGTGCTAGAGGATACTTGATTATGGGCGTTGGCCAGGAATCAATTAAATACAGAGCAGGGAATCACCGAGTTCACACTGGTGAACACAAGTAAAGGTATTATGGCCGAAACTGCGGTTTTTGTCACAACGGCTGTGGCCTGGGGATCTGACAGGCAGAATCATGACAATGTTGAGTAGAAGTTGTTGATCTACAGTGTCAAACGTTGCAGAGAGATCCCAAAAAAAACATCGAGTAGTTGTCCTGACATTTAGCTGTGAGAAGAACATTTGAAACTTTAAAAAAGAGTTAACAGGGAGATAGCAGATAAGGCGAGAGTAGACCAAGCATTCCAAGTGTTTAGAGATGAAGGCCGGGTTAGAAAATGGTCGGTAGTTGGCGTTGGATGGGTCCAGAGAGGGCTTTTTAGTAGAGGAGTCATAACAGTGTGTTAAAAGGAGGATGGAAAGATCCCAGTGGAGAGAGAGAGGTTAAATATTGCAGTTAGGTGAGAGATGACAGCTAGAGAAATGCACTGGGTGAGGTAGGAGGAAATGGGGTCACTAAAACAGTTAGTGGGACAAGAGAAGCATGGATACTTCTTCTGTCATTGGCTTAAGTGCTGAGAGTGGACTAGAGGACGTCCTAGAGGGGATGAGATGGATATTACCCTGAGATTGAGATATTTTGCCATATACTATCGATTTTCTTTTCAAAATGAGTGGTTAGATCTTCAGCACAAAGGGCAGTGACTGGGGCCTGAGCTTTAGTCTGAGTGGGGATTGGAAAGTATCAAACAGTCTTTTTGGGTTATTGTGTAATGTTGAGATGAAGTAGGTGAAATATTCTTGATTACCACATGGAAGGGCAGTGTGGTAAATACTGAGCATGAATCTGAAATGGAGAAAGTTTTTGATAGCTTTGACTTTCTCCACAGACATTCAGCAAACCTGGAAAATCGCTGCAGAAAGCAAGAGGCCAAAGGAAGATGTTAGGGAAAGAAACTGAGAGGCAGAAAGAAATATGGGGTGGTCAATGGGGATATTGAAATCACCCATGATGAGATGGATATTTTAGTAAAGAGGAAGTGAGGGAGCCAGGAAGCGAAATGATCAAGAAACAGGCAGGGTGAGCCAGGAGGTCTGTATACAACAGTCGCTCTTGTGGACCTCGAAGAAGGGAAAAGTAAGGGAGGAATGACTTGGTATGTGCTGTGTGGAGAAAGAAGTATGCCGACTCTTCCACCCTGCCTGTCCTCAGGTCTGGGGGTGTGGGTGAAGTGTAGGCCACCATAAATGAGAGCAGCAGTGGAAGCAGAGTCAGATTGTTGGAGCCATGTTTCTGTGAGAGCTAGCAGGTTGAGGGAATTAGAGAGGAACACGTCATGAACAGCAGTGAGTTTGCTACAGACAGATCAGGAGTTCCAGAGTGCACATTTAAAAGGAACAGGAAAAGACAACCACTGAATATTGCGCAGAATAGCACAGTTTCTGTCGGAGGCAGAAGAGGAAGTGGGTTTAACAGTGAAGGAGGGTGGGCCAGGGTTAGGAGAGATGGTCCCCGCAACTAGAAGTAGGAGAATGACAGCAGATGGTTCAGTGACGTACATGAGCAGCGTTTGTGTCACACCATGAAAGAGGGTGGTGTGGGGTAGTTAAAGTAAGTAGTGCATGGGTGAGGGAATTTGGGAGGAGCTGATGTGGACAAAATTCTCAGGGGGCATGACTGAGTGATAAGATAGGAGGCAAATGGAAGCATGATGAATTGCAACAATGACCAGGTACTCACAAAAAAGTGATTCAGCCATCACTTAAAAAGCTGTCACTTAAAAGCTGGCAATTAAAAACTGGCAAACAGACCTAAGGTCTGCAATAGATTAAATTAGAGTATTTGGAGTTCAGTGATTTAATCAATGAATTCTGGTGACAAAATTCGGTGGAGATACAATGAGGCAGCTGAGAGGAAAAACTTGAAAGGGATTTGTTGTATATCAATTGCTAATCACATAAACAGGGTAATTATCGAGGATAGAGTTGGGCTCAATGCAGTTCAAACATACCAGCAGACATACAGTAGGACAATGAAATATCGCAGTGACTATGCTGGCATCAGTAGTCCAACACTTTAACATAGCAGCAGACATACAAAAGCACAATGAAATATTGCAGTGGTTATGCTGGGATCTGTAGTCCAACACTTTAACATACCTGTGAAGAAAGGAAAATGTGATCAGCTGGTAATTGAGGCTTTAAGGTATGTTCTATCAGATTCTTTCATAATTTATCAGTCATCACTTCAAAAGCTGTCATTTAAAAACTGGCAAATAAAAACTGGCAGACAGACCTTAGAAGACAGGTTTTATAAGCTCCAGAAGGAAGTAGAGCACTTACCGGTATCTCTTTCTAAAATTATCCAGTTTATACTCTCTTGAATTTGCTTTTTGCACACAATTAAAATTGTAAAAGACCCAGAAAGAAGAACAAGAGCACACACCAGTGTCTCTTGCCAAAAATTACTGAGCCCCAAAAGGATACAAAAAAGGCCAGGCAACAGATTATACTCGAATCTGTCCTTTGCGCACCTTTAATTTGTATATCTTAGCTCTTGTGTCAAATATTTTAATATTTTCAGGGGAGGAGAGAGGGTCGAAGGAAGAGGTGGAGGAGGAAATATGTTGGCGTATTGTAAGGAGGGGAAAGAAAAGATGCCACAATTTGGCTATGATCGCTGAGCAGCCAGACACTATTATTGCGGTATGAATAATGGGGGATATTTATGAAATTGTAAAAGAAAAAAAAATATGTTGAAAATAGCAACCAGTCTCAATGCAGCTTTCATTTCCTAGAGTGTTCTTTAAAAAAATATAGTTGCACTGTCATTAGTTCCTAGGGCAACAAATACAGTTTATCTTTTTAGAGCAGTGACAGCAACAGCATTGACATGAAGGCAGTCAGTGCTTGTAAGTTTATAAATCAGTTCAGACAACAGGGGACGTGGATTTTCTCTAAATTCAATTCTGGTCCATTTTAAATCCACTTAGTCTCTAGACAGGTGGATACAACTGTCAGTTATGACCCCCTAGCTACACTGAACACTCTTTCAGAAGACACACTAGTATTGGGGCAAGCAAACATATCTCAAGATTTGTGCAAGGAACAGCCAACGCCCCATTATGGATCTCCAGTAGTCCATGGGACTCACAACGTGGTAGGCTGTATCTGCATTGTAGTTGACAAATACATTGGCCAACATTGAAAAGTGCTGTGTCATTACCGTGCCTTTTCAGGTCGGAGCGTGGTTCTCAGTCCGAAAGGTACTTCAGAGACTGCGCTTTTGGCCATGATTTGTGACTGTGTGTTAATTGATTTCTGCCACACCTGTATGTTCTCTGCTCACTTCATTTTGGGCAGCAGACTGTAAATCCAGTGTGATTGACAGCTGCTTTACCACTCAGTCCATGTCTCAGCCCATGTGGCTGGATGTCAGAGGACTGGTCCAATCTCTAGACCGGGACTCTGACATCTTACTTATAGTTTGCTTGGACCTTGGTTCTTCGCTTGTGATAGTCCAATTTGGCTGGTGTGCTGTTTGCTTCTTCTTGCTTAGATCCTGATTCTTCTGCTTTTCTCCTGACCTTCCTTTTGCCTTACAATTCCGCACTGCATTGCTCTCTCTGGCTTTGACAAGCTCTGTCTGACTTCTCGAGTCTGTGCTTGTTTGTCTTGTCCGTTCTGTGTTTACACATACTCAGGGTTGGAACCGCTGTCCAGTTGCTGCCGACTACTTAGGGTCGGGCGGGCAAGTAGATGGACAGATTTGGGGGACCTAGCATAAAGGCTTGCGTCTGTCTGTCCCTTTCTGTTCTTCTGCGACAGGGGTCCCTAACATTATCACAGGCTCTATATTTTTTTACTTCGGTCCTGCCATGTGGATTATAGAGCTTGCCAATCAGTCGGCGGGCCTGGCTAACTTGGTGTCTTATCTGGCTAACCATACTCCTACAACTAGTGGATCCCAGGGTCGGACTGGCCCACCGGGGGGATGGGGAAAACCCTTGGGGGCCCCCAGACCGACGCAGGGGCACCGGGGGCCCCCCCGGGGCGGGGGACCCGCGCTGTCTTTTTAAAAAAAAAAGCTGCCGGCACTGCTTTTACAACGGGGGAAACTTGCTGGGGGAGAGAGGGGACAGAGTGCTAAATACACTTTTCATTTACACTCCTCCCCGCGGGGAACGACTAGTCGACCCCGTGCTCTCTGCCGCGGGGGGAAATTTTCGAACGTGAAGCCCCCCCCCGGGGGCATGCATACTGATGTACCAATGTCCAAAAAGCCCCGACCCCATTTATATTTATTCCCCGACCCAATATTTTCTAACTTGCCTCAAGGGGTTTTATAAATCCCTGCCCGGGGGGCCCATAAAAAATATATTCCGGTCGGGGGGCCCTAATATATACCTTCCTCAGGGCCCATAAATAACCACCTACTGGGGGGGCCATATACATACCTTCCTGAGGGCACAAATGTACCTGTCTAACTAGGGCCCATAATACATATCCCTTCCTAACTGGGGGGAACTAAATTTCCCTTTCTATGGGGGGAATGTAAGTTCCAAGAGGGGACCTAAAAAATAAAAGGGGGGACTTATATCATATAAGAAAGGGATTGCGGGGAAAAGTGAGGTTTCAAGACTTTGTGCCCAAATCAGAGGGACATTTGTCGAAGAATAAGCGGGTGGTGTGGCCCGGGATGAGAAGAAAGGGGAGAAACATTGTAGAACGTCCCCTATGAACCCTTAAGACCTGAACTTAATACTTATATTTCAAAGTGTATTTGGTTTATATTCTAATGGGTGGGATTATTCATGAAAAAACTTTGGATTTTTGGGTTTACATATTTTGGAGGATCACCTGGCGGGAGGGTTTTTCCCATTGTACTAAAAAGTTCTGCTACCATTAAGGTTTCATACTTTCGCGTCTGGTCTGGGGGTGCTTTGTGGATTCTGGACACTTCTAATTTTGTTAGGGGTCTTTCCCAACGCTAGGGCCCACCTGGGGACCACTATCTACTCCTTCGGGGTTTTGGTATTTCTCCATCCCCATTCGGGGCACAATCCCCAAATTGTACCCCGAGCTGGGATGTCGCATCCAACATATTAAAATTATCTATTTATCTGGGGGGTGCCCGCGATTGGTTTTGGGGTGCCCTGGCTTCAGAAACATAATCCCTGGTTTTCTGGGAATTTAAAAATTGTCAAAGGGGGGAAAAGGGGGTTTACAGATGTCTCTTTACCATCGGCAATACTGATGCAGCTGATGCCTATTTGGGAAAAGGGGGTCCACTTGAGGCCTACGGGATTTTGTGAAGTTTGCCCTGGCTAAGGTTTCCCCGAAACCCTCCCCCTGGGGGCTATCCTCCCCTGAAACCCGAACATCCATTGTGGTTTAGGGTGGTTAACCCCCTTACGCTGAAATTACCCCCTTCTCTCCGATACATAATTTTCCCCGTGCACTTTAAAAGGTTATTATCTGGACCCCCCCTAGGCCCCCTTTTCCATTGCAAAAGGGGGGAAATTAGAAAAAGAAGTCTCCCCAATTTGGTTCACTAAGGCCCAAAGGTCACTGCATACCGGGGCCCTTGGGGAAGGGGGAGGTCCGAGGAGAGATCAGGGTCCGGGGGGAAAACCCCCCATTGATCGCCTTGGGGGGGAAAATTTCCCAAAGGTCACCCAGACAAACCCAAACCAGGAAGGGTCCCCTGGTCCCCCCTAAAAAGGGGGGGGGGGATTCAGGGCTGCAAAAACTGATTTTAACCCCCCCCGTTCACCGCTGACACCTTATGACAGACGCCCACCATCCGGGAAAGGGGCGGTTGCACCACCAATGGGAGATCCGGGGGGGCCCCCAAAACTGCAGGGGCGGGTTTCCCGGAATCCCATTTTTAAATCCCTAACTGAGTCAGCGCCTTGTATTCCTGCACCTTTGTTACTTTTTCTTATATATGTGTTTTGCTTTTCCGTATACCTGACCCGGGTTGTTCCCTCCCCGCTTGTCTCCGATTTTTTACTTCCTCCTTCGTGTTTTTCCCGCTTGTTTATTTACCTCGTTTTATTTTGGGTTTGGTTTCCCATTTGAAAATTTACCTGGACTGTTTACTATTCACTTCCTCACGGCCCTATCCTTTGAGGGGCTGTCGTCCATTGCCGCTGCCCCTAGGGCAGCACGTCAAGCACAGGAACAGTGGCAGGTTCCATTTAAGGGCTCACTGCACCTCTCCCTTGACGTGACAAAGTTACATAGTCGTTGTGGTATCATTCATGTAACTATGTGGTGGTGAGATGAGGTGTTGTGGTATTTATTCAGTTCATTATGTGGCGTGATATGTGGTCCATGTGTTGTGGGATTATTCAGTCACTATGTTGGTTGGTGATATGTGGTCATAGAGTAGGACGGGTATTATTCAGATCACTATGTGGTGGTGAGAATGTGGTGTTGTGGTATTTATCTCCCATCATGGTGATGGGTGATAATTTGGTCAAAGGTATGGCGGAATTATTCAGATCACTATCTGAGGTGAGATGTGGTGTTGTGGTATTATTCCAAAAGTTCCACCCCTAGGGGGTGGTGTGATAATGTGGTCATGGTATTGGCAGTTATTATTCATCACTAGGTGGTGGTGATATTGGTCATGGTGTGGAGGTATTTTTCAGTCACTAAGTGGTGGTGAGATGTGGTTGTGTATTATTCAGTCACTATGAGGTGGTCATATGATGGTCATGGTGTGTGGTTATTGTAATCAGTTCCCACTAAGAATTGGTATATGTGTTTAATGGTGTGCCAATAATTTATTCAGTCACTAGGTGGTGGAGATTGATGGTGTCAGGGTGTCGGTGTATTATTCGCTCACTATGGTGGTAATATGCAGTCATGATGTGGCAGTATTTGGTCTTAATCATTGGTATTTTTATCCTTGGGATTCTGGTTTTATGTAGCGGTGTTATTTGGTAACTGTAGGACCATTATTTAATGGTTTTATGCTCATAACTTTGGTTCCTAGCTTTTGAAATAGTTTTTATATGAAATGTACATTCGGTGGCCGGGATGGACATAAGATCTTTAGACCATTTATGTTCACCTCACTGTGTCCCTGTTGCAATAGGTCAAGGGAGACTCCAGAAGCCCCAGCAATCCTATCCTGATTAGTGTTGACGATTGCGTTGGTGCTACGAGATCGGATCGATAGACGATAGTCGGGCCGCTATCGATAAGGTTTTTCGATATGGTGAGCACGATTAAGACGATTACCATTAAAGACTATGGTATGACAAACAACACCTTCATTATTACACCCAAGACAAGGCAGGAGAAGCTGAAATTAACATCCACAACAGTTCAAATGGATACGGCTACACTCTTAGCAACACACTTAGGTTATAAAATCACAGACAAAAAGTCACAGACCATTCATATCCCTGTCTTGTACCACAGCACTGACCCTTAAACCCTCTCACCCCACAAATTCAAAAGCGCCAGAAAGCGTATGATGAACCAACATCTACTAACTGGACAATGAATATCCCTGTCCTGAACGCAGCATGACACCCAAACCTGCATGACCCCCAGAATTTAAAAAGTGCCGGCAAAAAGGAGTCTTTCAACCACCATTTATAAGTTGAACTGGCCACTAACTATATTCTGTCCTGTACCGCAGAATGACCATTACACCTGTCTGACCCACAGTTTAATAAAAAGTGCCGGAAAAAGGAGTTCCTTGCAACCACCATTTTAGTTTCACTGGACATTGACTATACCTGTCCCTGGGCCACAGCAATGAGCCCCCAAACCTGCAGACCCCCGCACATTTAAAAAGTGCCTGGAGAAAGGAGACTTTCAACGCACCATTTTTAGTTTCACTGGACATTGACTATACCTGTCCTGGGCCACAGCATGAGCCCCAAACCTGCATGACCCCCACATTTAAAAAGTGCTGCAAGGAGGTCTTTTCAAACCACCATTTTAGTTTTCACTGGACATTGACTATACCTGTCCTGGCCACAGCATGATGCCCCCAAACTGCATGACCCTCCCCACATTTAAAAAGTGCCGGATAAGGAGACTTTCAACACATTTTAGTTCACTGGTACATTTGACTATATCCTGTCCTGGGCCACAGCATGAGCCCAAACCTGCATGACCCCCACATTTAAAAAAGTGCCGAGAAAAAGGAGTCATTTCAAACCACCATTTTAGTTTCACTGGACATTGACTATACCTGTCCTGGCCCAAGCATGAACCCCAGAACCTGCATGACCCCCACATTTAAAAAGTGCCTCGGAAAAAGGATCTTTCAACCCACCATTTTAGTTTCACTGACATTGACTATACCGTGTCCCATGGGCCCCATATGAGCCCCAACCTGCATGACTCCCCAATTTAAAAGTGCCCGAAAAAGGAGTCTTTCAACCACCATTTTATTGAACTGGACATTGACTATACCTGGTCCCTGGTCCACACATGACCTAGGGCCGGAAGTTTACAGAGGTTGCCGGTGGAAGCCCAGGCTGGCGTCCGTTCATCTATTAACACCAGGTTAAAATGCCCTGATTACGCAGCAACGAAAACTGTCGGCTGAAGCAGAGTGCGAAGCGGAAGTGTGAGACTCCAGCCTTCCTCTGTACACATTCCAATACCCTGGGTAGCGCTTTGTCCCATACCGTATGAGGTGTGGACCATATTAGCATCACTTGGAAATACTGGTGGTTAACGCCCTTTTGTACACCGCAGGTGCCCTTTAATCAGGCATCTTTTTCTCATTTATTTACTCAACGGTGCTGTAGGAAATAGGTCTCTGTACTTTGTTCTCTGTCTGTGCCTCCAATACTCCATGTTCTCTGAATAATCCTACATCTGGTCAAGTATTCCTGTACCATCCCTTGTACAATTCAGAGGATTTTTTTAACAGCTATTATGTACATGCAAGATTTTCCAGTACTTAATTCTAGAAAAACATACATTTTATAAAATAGGATGAAATCCCACCAAATGTCCTTTGAGTCTCTTTTTTTCATTGTAATAAATGGGTTGTCTCAATACAGGGATTTGATAGCTATGTTAAAGAGTCTTGCAAAAACAAGCATTTTGCAATATGTGACCATTAACAGTGTCCTACCTATCCTGTTTCTGACAGCACCATCACCCTTGAGCAATCTTGACAATTGTGAAGAATCAAATGTCTGTTAGAAACATCATTTTTTAGAATACGACCTGTATTTATAGGCTGCTGTCACAGCAAAAATGCCCCAAGAAATTCAATGAGCATGAGACCCTTGAGCTCCTTATGGTCAATTGTGAAAGAACAAATGTCTGTAGAAACAACATTATTTAGAATAGGACCTGTAGTATATCTGCAGTGTCACAGCACAAAATGCCCCCAAAAATTCAAAGCAAGACCGTTGAGCCACTTTGGTCAATTCGTTGAAGAACAAATGTCTGTTAGAAACACCATTTTTTTATAATATAATCTGTAGTATAGCTGCCATTTCAAAGCAGTCATGACCCAAAAAATATAAAAATGTCTTCTCACCACTGTTAAAAATTGTGAGGGAGAAGATGCCACTAGAAGGCCACATTTCTATTCCAAAGACCCATAATTCATAGCTGTATTCACAGCAACATGACCCCAAAAAATAAAAATATGACTTCTCAGCCACTATTTAAAAATTGAGCTGGAGAATGGCCACTTAGAAGTCGACAATTTCTTGTTCCAAAGGACCATGATATTGCTGTATCTCACACAACATGACCTCAAAACCATTGACAAAATGCCGAAAAGCTTCTTAAGATAAGTAGTAAATGGAATACGGTGTTTGTCCATGACACCTTGCTGTCTTTTACAGTCTCCTCACAGCAAAACCATCAAAATGCACTGTTGGGAAAAGAGAATAAAATTGCAGTAAGAAAATGATCATTAAAAATAAAGTTTTCAAGATGACCATTTCTGTTTTGAAAAAAGGAAATGTGAAGTAACCGGGCATACTAATCGGAGACCACGCAATTGGGGCCACAACATCATCAGAGATCCATGCCCTGATTCATCCTTGTTGAAAAGTCAAACGATCCACCTATCTTGGAAATTCCCGGATGCGTTTTGTCTGTATGACTCCTCCAGCTTGCTGAAGGTCCGCTCCAGAGATGACGCTGGCTGCTGGCAGACAACAACCTCCTATGGTGTGACGAGCCCGCTTCGGTCCATTCGTCCATTTTGGATACCCAGAAGTCTATTGGTCCGAACACCATGCAAAAACATCGTGTGAGACGCAGATAGTCGTTGCACCAATGATCTTAAGCAGATTCTCTGTGTGTGGAATGTGTGCCCTGCATTGCATGCGTTGGTGTAGCCGTGGTAAACAAAGATTGCCAGAGGGTCACCCATATAGCTTCTGCCCACCTTGCCTGTGCAGCCGCTACGCCTACTTTGGCACTCTACTGCCGTCACGTCGCAGATGTGTTCCACCAGTGACATTTGGGGAACTGAAGCAGACGCAAACAGATGTCTCCAGTTGATCAAATCAGCAAGGTCTCCATTTCCTGCATTTTACTCCTCTATTAGGGTGGGTGGAAGGAAAGTGCTTGATTTTTTGTTTTTGTACCGGGATCCAGAGAGGGTGGCCACCAGTAACATGTGTTCATTTGATGCCTTAATTCGAGATCATGTGGAGGTGAAATGGAGCACCAGCACTCATGTGAGAGATGGAGCCTTGATTTCCCAAGGCCCCCTCTGGGTCGAGGGGCACTAAGCAAACTGAACTTCCTCATCTTCCTCCACCCGCCACAAAGTCGCCGCCAACCTCTTCCAAGCAGGGATGTCGTAACATCGTGTCTAGGAATACCTCCCTCCCCTCCTTCCTGCTCCCGCTACCTCCGGCACCAGCTTCAACACAGTCCCTGCTGCCTGAGATGATGCAGCCCTGAGAGGCTGTGCGCCACCTTCACTAGCTCTATGGGACCCCGAACCACTGACCAAATGAAGACCCGAGAAATTGTGAACTGTCGGCCTTGTGATTTGGCGGAGAGAAAGGCTATCGTGTCCGCATCGTGTCCGTCTCCTCCTCCCATCGTGGCGGACCAGTTGTTTCAGAGTGACCAACGATCGTTCCAGAACTAAGGAATCACCACAAATGCTCATGCTGACAAGGGCATTGTCCGCACTGACCATTTTGGTGGCTTCTTCAAAACTGCAAGGATGGTGCAGAGCTCTTTCACCTGCCTCCACTCTCGTGGTTCAACACCCCGAGGTCCTACCGCTGCTTGTCAGGCCATGTGTCACTTCGTAACTGCGTAATGGCATTGCGCTGCTGCCCACAATCGCTGGAGCATGTGGAGGGTGGAATTCCAGCGTGTTGCCACGTCAACAATGAGAACGGTTGACGGGGGGCCCGAGCTGACCTGCAACGCAGCCAGGCGGGACGAAGCAGGGTGCGAACGCGGAAGTCGAACTCAGACCTCGAGCCTTCCTTCAGCAGGCAGTCCAGACCCGTAGCTCTTTAAAAATTTCTGGACGACAAGGTTCATGACATGTGCCAGGCAAGGGATGTGCTCCAGCCAACCGATCTAAATGGGGGCCAGCAGAATTTGGGCCCTTTATCGCACACCACCAGCCTGGCACAAGGTTTCTAGTCACCCAGCCAGCTCTCGGTTCTCGTTGCTTAGAGCCGTCCACAGCTCCTACCTGTGTGTGGACGGTCTCCAAGGCAGATTAATTTCAACACGGCCTGGTCTCGGGGCACGTGATGCCACCAAGGACCTGGGGGAAAGAGCCCTGCACCACCCCTTGCGGTTTTGAAGAGCGTGCGCCGACCTGAGACCACCGTCACCCCCAGAACATCCCCCCCAGCTCCACCCAGTGAGCTGTCACAGAGATAAGGGCCTTGGCCGTGCTAACAAGTCCATGTGTGGGTGGTGAGATGGACTTTTTCCCCGGACACAGATCAACAACGCGCTTGAAATTTTAGATGACACGTGCTGGCCAGGGCAGGACGGTTTTTTCTGGCAAAGAAATGCCTGCTCGGCATCTGGTATTGGGGCAGCGAGGGCCATGACGTGGCGGGAAACCCCTCTGTGTCCACCAGACGGAAAGGCAACATTTTCCCAAAGGGCCCAAAAACCTGGCAATGCCGACATTCAGGGTTTTGGCTTTGGGATGGTTTTGGTTAAAGTGTTTCTTCTGTCCCAAACCTGGAAGACAGAAGGCGGGTGCTAGACTGGCCGCTGTACGCGTGCAGGTCGTCAAAAATGGCGGAAGGAGAAGGGGTAGGATGGTCTCTGGTGGGGCTGTTACTTCGGGCAGGGTGGAGGCTGAAGCGGAGGCTGATCCCTGATCATGACTCTGAGAGACATGGGGACTGAGGAACGCTTGGTGGTGGCGGAGGGGGAGAAAAGGGGGAGACAGAGGGTGTGACAGTGGTTGGAGGCCCGGCGTCGGTCCCGGCCTTTTTTGGCCAAGTGTTCCTCCATTCAACTCATGCATTCGCTGCATGTGACTAGACATGTTGGTGGGGGTTAACCACTTAAGGGTTCTTGCCTCTACTTATGCGTTTACGGGAAAGGCGGCATATGACATCGCTGGGTGAATCAAGGCTGCTCAAAGAAGGCCGCAGGCTTGAGAGGTCCTGGACCTTTTTTACGGCGATAAGCGAGGAGCGGGGGTTTTGCGCTGACCAGGGCTGGCGGAATCATATCAGCGGACTTCTGCGACCCGCCCTCTCCCTTTTTTTGGCGGACCCGTATTGACACTACCCCATCGTCTTCCTCCTCGTCCACTATGAAGCTCGCAAGCAAATTCTGCGGGAAAAAACCAGGATGGGTCCGCAATGTCGTCATCATCAAACACATCAACACAGGTGACTTGGTCGTCCTGACTTTCTGCATCCAGAAGCTGCGGGCTACAAGCAAGGGCACTGCAAGGCGTTGCCGACCGGCCCCGGGATTTTGCCGATTGACCGCTTCCTTCACCTCCTCGAAAGGCATCATAAAATGGGCGAAGAAAAATCTCCTTTTTGAACTTTTAACATGCTTCGACCCCCCAACCCCATTTT
>JAODAL010021442.1:0-67073 GCA_025379985.1 Phyllomedusa bahiana | reverse complement strand
GATAATTTAAATCCCCAAGGGGATGGAAAAAGAGAATTGTTGCTCTAAATAAAAAAGGAGGCCAAGATCATACAGTGGTTTAACAAGACAAGGTTCTGCTCAGAACAGGTATCTCCATGGTCAACCAAAGAAGTTCAGTGCATGTGCTAAGTGTCATATCCAGAGGGCCCTTTAATTTTTGGGAAAATTTAGGGGTGCTTAAACATTGCTGCGATTAAAAGGGGGGTGGGAGTTAATCTGTGAGTGCTCAGGCCAAATACTGTACACTGCATCAAATTGGTCTGCATGACTGTCGTGCCAGAAGGTAGCCTTTTCTAAAGATGGTCCCTAAAAAAGCCTGCTTTTTTCCTAAAGCAAGCAACAAAGGAAAGGATTAACGGAACCAGCCCTGTGGTCTGTTTGGGCCAAGAAAACTTTTTTTGGTTAGATGGTGTCAGGCTATGGGAGCTACGAGGTGGGGTACAAAATAAGTGTTGTTGCTTACAGTCAAAAGGGGGGTTGGGGTATCAGGGTTTTGGGGCTACTGAGGCTCCACTGTGGGGAGCCAGTTCTTTGGGGGAAAACCATGAATGCCAAATGTGCTTGACATACTGAAGTAGAGTAGTTTCCCATCCCTTTGGAAACTCTCCGCAGGGCATTAACAATAATAAGCCCCCAAAACCATGCCCAAAGCCCACCACTGTCTTGGTAAAAAAAAAATTGGGGAAAAGGGTCTGCAGGGGCCAAAAAATCTTGAACCTAAACCCTATTAGCATCTGTGGGGTACCCTAAAACAAAAGGTAAGGAGCGAAGGGTTAACACCCAACAGTCTATGTCATATGGAGGAGGGGAAGAGGTTTCATGGCTGCACCTTGAAGCTCTAGTGAATCCTGCCCAAAAGACTTAAAACAGTGTGGAAAAAAAAAGGTGCCCCACAAAAAAAAAATTGACTGTTTGGAAAAAATTTATCTATTTTCACTTTGGGTTTTTACCACTTTTTGTTGCCAGTGGTTTATAATTGATGGGGGGTTTGAGTTATTTTTAGGGCACTTAAAATTACACTGTTTATAAACGTACACCGACTACTTTCATTGTATAAAGTGTATCTTCAGTGTTTTTCTCATGAAAAAAATTAATGCAAAATTGCAAAAAATGTGTTGGGTATCCCTTTTGTGAGTTCTGTAAATATTTTAATTAATATTAAATAAATTTATATATATATATATATTAAAATTTAAATATATAATAAATATATTAAAATATATATAAATTAAAATATATTTAAAATATTTGTTTTTTTTTCAGTAACCGGGGTTTTTAAAAGGTAATCATTGTTAATTCTCCACAATATTTATTTTTTATATTGACATAGTAAAAGTTAAGTTTTAGAATTTTCAGTTATATACAGTGTATGTGGGGAAACATATCATGATTTTAGTTTTTTTTTTTATTAATACAGAACTTAACTTCTATTGTCTGATTTTGAAATCGAAGACACATGGAGGTACATAAAAGTCTAAGGGGTTGACATGGGATGGAAATCCTGCAGATTTTCTTTAGTGGAAAATCCACATAATTTCTGTAAGTGAAGCGCAATAGGCAAATCCACACCAAATTGCGTGAGTTTTTGGTTCTGATTTTTTCGTGGATTTGTTGCTGCAATAAAAAAAAGCATTATGGAAGTTGAATATAAAAATAAATCAGTGTGTTAAAAATTTTCAGTTGTTGATTTTGCTGCTTGTCCACAGCAAGATCAACAGCAATAAAATTTAATTCAGGGATTTAGATTTTGCCATTGAAGTTGATAGCAAAAATCCACAACCGATCCACAGCATATCCACAACCTAAATTGACAGGGCATCTAAAATAATTTTTGTGCACATGTTGTGTGGAATCTTTCTGTAGCCTGTGAACTAAATTCCTTAATATCTCATTCACTTGGCTGAAACACTAATATGCTGTAAATTTTCCACATGTGAATCTGCTGCACATAATCTGCAGCAAATTCACCCCATGCACACATGGTACCCTGTTAGTTTCATGCAGCAGTCTGTAGCATGGCCATGTGCATACGCGCTGACTGAATAATTCTCTTATTTTGTTATGCTTTTGAGTTACTGCATGTCTTTCTGCCAATTAATATTGGGAACAGTTGACATCTTGTTGACAGACACAAATCTGACAGCTTCCCTAAAGTGACAGACAAGGATCTGTTCAACATTTAAGCACTGTTCAGTTCTGTTGAGTGAAGCCTGTCAAATTGCTGCAGTTGATTTACTACTCCAAATATCTGTTGCTTTGGGGTATTTTCGTTCTTACCCATTCTTGTAAATTGTTAAAGAATAAAGTACACAATTTTAAGATTAATGTTAATATTTGCTGCAATCTTAAACTTATACTGTACATTGACTATTTTAAATATTTGCAGTCACTAAAGCCTGTTTTGTTATGCAAAAATAAAATGTGGGAAATAAAATTTTGAGATTTACAAACACTAATAACATACTGTTTTGAAGCTTTTCATTGGAAAATACTTTATGATATATACCTCCAACAGTAGGCAACAACGTATGCTGCTATTTGAGAATCCAATGACATGTTGCTATTGATCCACGTTAACCATATAGGGGCCCCCACTATGTAGGTAGGTGCAGTATTCTGTGTTTTCCTATACATTTGGAAAAAGGTATACTTGTGTCAGAAGGCCAATAAAGCACTCTTTGGGCCTTTGTTGGGTAAATGGAGCGCTCTGAATATGTTTATAGGGCTCAAATGAACACTGTGCAGAGCTTTAAATATATTTATGTTTATTTTTCCTTTTCTTGAAGGGTTTGCCATTTGTTTATTTTTTTAATTTGTTTTTGTCATCAGCGTAAATTAGCAGGCTAACAGAGAAGGACTTTATACAAGTGACATGTTGTGCTTTGTGCAAGGGGTTTTGGGGTAGTGGGGAATTTTAGTCTAAATGCCCTCGGAGAGTCATAAATGTAGCATTAGGGATTATTCAGTACACACCCTTTGGGGACCTCCATTAAAAAACTATAAAATTTTGGTGTTTGCATACCGAGCGAATGGGGGATTTTAGAAGCAAAAGAAAGCGGGTGTTCCTTAAATTAGGGTTTTTTTTGTTTAAAAAATCTGCTTGACACTGCATAACACAAATGTAAGAGAGATGTGTGGTTAGGGTTTTTCAAGATTATATACAATAAGAGAATTTTACACAGTCAAGTCACAATATTATGACCACTTTAAATTTTTTATGTCACAATGCCATCATAAAAAGAAAAAAAAATTGTCTGAGGTGACTTGGTGGTACAATAGGCTGTCTACACAACTACCCCTCGTTGCTGTTATGGATAAGAGGGATAATTATTGACTTCCGGTCCAACAGTGGCAGTATTTCTGAAACTGCACAGTTTGTGAACTGTTCATATGCTGCTGCAATGAAAATGTTTTGTGATTAGAGTAATGGCATTATTGTAAATAGACAACGTGGAAACAGTGGAGTACCATGTGCTATTTCTACAAAGGTACACAAGGGTGGACTGATACAATTTAAGCGCTCAAACGATTTGGAGGACACATATATCAATCTTTTTTATTATTCCTTTTTACACTTTCCCTATTTTTTGACCAAATAAGTTATGAAAAAAAGTATATAAAAAAAAGTAAAAATACAGCTCATGTTACTTTCGATCAATCCATGACAGTCCTGACCCTTTCGCTGCATACAAATCCAATTGTGGATAGTGAGGAGACGCTGAGCTATGGGCACTCTGCACACCTGTGCAACGTTTCGAAGAGGACTTCTTTCTCAAGCATGAGAAAGTTACAGTGAAGCAGCTTACTGCCAAAAAGAACCAAGGGGGCTACCAGAAGTGTGTCTAAAGCAAAAGTTCAGAGAATCCTACTGCATATTGGTCCTAAAACAGACGGATGGTCACTGCACCTCTGTTAAAAAAATTGCATCGGCAGAAGAGGCTTCAATTTTCACAGCAGAATCAGAAATGGACCTCTGTTGAATGTAAGGTTTACCTTCTCTGAGTCACGTTTTCTTCTTCATTGATTATGGATTTTTGGTGTGTCAGGTAAAAAAAAAACAGAAGCAAATGCCCGAAACCCTTTTTCTAAAAGCCAAGTGGTGGGGCAGCATTATTCTCTGGGCCCTTACCCATGTGGAAAGACTCCTTTTGGGGTATAAATCACCCTTTGGCAGAAAACATAAAGCGCTTTTTCTTCCCTGGGACAAAGGATCTTCCGAAAGAAAATTTTTGGCATGTCTACGCTAAAAATTCCCAAATTGGTTGAAGAGCAGGAAATTTTCCAAGTCACCTGACTAGCTAATTCCTCAGACTTAAACCAGTAAGGTTGAGGGTCCCCAATCATTAGTTTGCGCTGTGTATATTCTCTATACACCCTTCAGTACCTGTGGGATGTATTGCAGTCAGCATGGCTCCAGATGTCTGTGACAACCTTCCTCAAACTTATTGAGTCACTCCCAGCCCATCTAGATGCTGCACAAGGTGGTTACTGTAGATATTAGCTGGTGGTGATAATAATGTGAATAAAAGTAGTGATAACTGTCTACACCAGAATATTAAAAATTCCTCTAATTGCTATTAAGCTACTACAAAAAAGTATTTACATATATAAAATACAACATTTATTATCATACACGTGAAAATTTTATCAGCTGTGTCTGAAAAATTAATAAATAATTCAGCCATGCAACAATAATAAATAGTAATCATGTAAAATTTAAAGCCGTCATACAGGATCATGAAACAGAAATTTTATGTATCCTGTGTACAGATAAAAAAATATGTGTATGGGGAATACTATCCCTTATATACCCTAAGTAGAATAAACTAGCCCTGAAAAACCTAACCAAGAGTAATCCTGAAAACACAAATTTTGGCCCTAAAGATGGTGCTAAGGAAATGCCCAAATGGATAAGAAATAGCCTGCTATTACCAGATATTATTCAGGAATCCCAAATTTCCCAAACATCCGGCTTCAAAAAACCAAGCATTGTGGGGGTCAAATTTGACACTGGGCGACGCTGCATGGGGGTTAAAAACACTTTATAATGCATGCTTAAAAGCATCTTCAGTAATAAAGAAAATGTACATAAGTGAGTTAGTAGATGAGGAAATGGGGGGGTTTTTAAGTGATGAATGTCCATAGTAACTCAGTAAGTGGAAGATCAGTATTCCCAGTAACAATATAATATAAACCATATATAAACTAAGCAATCAAAGGGCTAGTGAGTGCTGTAGTGACGCGATCCCCCAGGGAAGTTTTTTTTTATTATGGTGACATTTATAGGTAAGTTTATCATACATATAAAGAACTAAGAAGAATAAAATCTGCTTCACATTATTTAGAACTGTAGGGAAATGTATCTCCAAAAGCGCATGGCGGTTGGCAAAATGTTACAACCCTCCTGTTATCAATTAACAATACCTATAATAGAAACAGACTGTTGACCAAATACAAATTGCATAGATACAATAAAGGCTATAGGTATAATCAAAGAGCAAAATAAGAGATACACAATCACTGAAGATTAAGCACAAAGTATACTGTCATATATAAATAGAACAGATAAAATTAGCTGAATAATCAGGTATGCATGAAGCAACAAAATTAAGTGCTCATTGATACTGTAGGTGATGTTTTTACTTTGAAAATCCAGAATGTTTCTCATTGAATTAAGATTTTCTTGTGTATTTTTCTGATTTAGGGATTCCTTTTTTTTAAAGATACAGAATGACTACTAGCTCAGCGTAACAGTGAATTTGTTGATGTTGGTTTATGATAGATGGTAGTTCTTAATTTACCTAAGCAAGATTTAAAAATATATACATCCAGAAATGATAAATGGGTGTCATGTATCTGATAAGCAAAATGAAGACCAAATTCATATTGATTACGGGGATTGATTATTGTTACAAATTCGCTGTGTGAACACATCATCAATATATCTGCCTCCTAATCCAACTTTCTCAACAAAAGAGTAGGGGTGGAGCATCCCCAAAGATGGATATGGCCTACTTCAAGCCCAGTTAGAGCTTACTGTAATTAGGGGGCACACATGCTCCCATGTATGAGCAGGTGCACTCCAAAAGTAGGCGCATTTTGCGGCGCACACAGCACTTTGTAATGCGCCCAAGATGTGGAGGCTGTCACGGATGCCCCTACGACCCTCATCCCGGGTCGTGGGCGCATCCGTGCCCCGCTGCTGAGCGGCGCGCGGGTGCGCTCATTCCTCTGCCTGTCCACCCATGGACTTACCCGGCCACGCTCTTGCTGCAGCTTCTGTCCCGCGGCGCGCGCAGTCCCGCTCCCTAGGGCGCGCGCGCCGGTAGTGTTAGATTTAAAGGGCCAGCGCACTGGTAATTGGTATTGCCGGTCGCCACCCCTATTTAAGCCTGCCTCTTCCTGGCTACCCTGCTGGATCTTTAGTGCCCTTTGCCTATAGAGAAAGTGTTCCTGTAGCCTTGTTCTGTTTGCCTCCGTTTGCCTCCGTCCCTAGACCACGAAACTTGCCGCCTGCCCTGACCTTCCTGCCTGTCCACGACCACGAACCATAGCCGCCTGTCCTGACCTTCTGCCTGTCCCTAACTACGAGCCTGCCTTCCGATTTTGAACCACGCTACACCTCGGCTGCCTCCGCAAGCAAGTCATGTCAGGGTTAGCGACCTGGTAGACTCCCGCCGCAGCAAGTCCATCCCGCTTTGCGGCTGGCTCTGGTGAAAACCGGGACCTACTTAGATTCCGCTCCCTGGCGTGGCTTATGCCATCGCTTGCTGTGGTCCAGAGGATCCACTACCTCCAACCGTGACAGTAAGATCCGGCCATGGATCCCGCTAAGGTGCCTCTACCAAGTATCTCTGACATCACCACCATCGTGGCCCAGCAGTCAAAGCAGATCGCGCTGCAAGCGCAGCAGCTTAACCAGCTGTCTACTATGATGCAGCAGCTCCTCGCCACTCAGCAGCAGCAGTCGGCTGCGGTGGCTCCTTCCGTGGCAGCCGCTCCGGGATTGTCCACCAGTCTTAAACTCCGGTTGTCTATGGCGACGAAGTTTGATGAGGACCCAAAGGCCTGCAGCGGCTTCATCACCCAGTGCTCCCTCCACGTGGAACTCTTATGGCTGGTCAGTTCCCGTCGGAAAGGTCCAAGGTGGCCTTCGTGGTCAGTCTCCTCTCTGGAAAAGCCCTGGCTTGGGCGTCTCCACTCTGGGACATTCCTACAGGAGTTCCGCAGTGTCTTCGAAGAGCCTGCCCGCGCTTCGTCTGCCGAGACCGACTTACTGAACCTGCAGCAAGGGAACTCCTCTGTAGGTGACTACTCCGTGCAATTCCGCACACTAGCAGAGAACTGGGACCTACTTAGATTCCGCTCCCTGGCGTGGCTTACACCATTGCTTGCGGTGGTCCAGAGGATCCACTACCTCCAACCGTAACAGAGGCGTTCTGGGGGCGTGTCGCACCACAACCGTGTGATTCTACACGTTTATGACTGGAGGATGGTAAACCTAGGCACATTACTGCTGGAACAGCCAGACCAAGTTACAAGTGGTATACCTCACCACACTACTTTAAAGCTATTTAGAACTGGCCTCTGCGTCTAGATCATACATGTCGCACAAGGTGTATAAAAAATGTAATTTGAAACAAATGAGCATTCACTGTGGCCTCCTCAGGGTTTCGCCATCAGTAACTTAATTTTTTGAACAGTGTCTTGTAGTAGATTCATACACATACTCCCAATATTGCATATGACCTAAGAGCACAATATTAACCACCTTATCAGAAGGTTTGATACAGATACTGCGGTCCACTATGAGACTTGCAATTGTCTCAACTTTAACTCAGTTTGCTTGAAGGACAACCATTAACCAGCCCAAGATCTGTGAGAACTAAATCTAAAAATACTCCAATGGAGGAAGCTTAACCCTGTGGGTGCATCTCGTTATTATTGCATTTAAGGGAGAAAAATGGCTCAGTAAGTCTTTTCTTCAGTAAGTCACATATTTTCTGGTGTAACCAAATCATGATACTCTTTTCTTTAATCAAAAAAAATAAAATGACACCACCGAAGTTTTCTAATAAAGAGATGTATGTCCTTATTGTAATTCAAAAATTTAAACGCAGGTGGAACATAAGAAAGTGCTTTCTGTAAAACCCCCATCTCTACATTAGATAATACTCAATAGACAAAAGATTAACAATGTGCTGTAGGGTTTGTCCTGTTCTTGGATTCCAATCTTACAGTGAATATGTGTTTCTCTGATCCAAAAAGTGTGATCTAATCTTACCCTCTGAACTTCTGGCTCTGGCACATCCACCTCGGGCCTCAGTTGTCTTTTGGGAACCCAGATGGTAGAGTTTTATTTTAAGTCAGAAAGGTCTCTTAAGAACGGTTTGTGCTTCCTTTCTCCTAGGTGCTGCTGGAACCATTCTATCATCCCTTGTAGTTGTTTATCCCTGGTGGCGAATTCAGCCTCATTAGTAAAGTTTTATACAATATCATCTATTTCTTCCTCAGTTTCACATTTAGATGTTCAAAATTGACCCGTTCTTCATCCACAAGAACATGTATAAACATTAAAGAACTATAGGTGGCCTCATTCTTCCATTTGGTTATTAATACTGGAGTAAAGCACCTAATTGCTGGGATGAGTGTAATCCGTAAGCCTTCCGGAACATTTTTATTTTGAATGTAATTATTAAGACTTGAAACTTTCCACAAGGCGGCCAGTTGTTCTTTGTAAGTATGGATCAATTTTTAATGCTGTGTAAAAAGAAGTATAACGTTTATTTTTTTTTTTTTGGATCGTTTTGTAGTAAACACAAAAGTAAACATAAGAAACAGCGTTAAATGTTTCAATTAGAAATATAGCAGCATAGTATACAATCACAAACTATACACACAATTCTTATGTTCTCTTTTCTTTTTTTTTTTTTAAACAACTCCCCATCCTTTCCAACATTGTTTGTTAACAAACAAATCAAGCACAAAATTGTACAGAGAAGTAAAATATATAAATGTACAGGAATCACAACATAACAAATAAAATAAATTGGGACACAATAATGTGCAATCAAATAAATGCAAGGTAGAGACTAATAACACAAGAATGTATAATAGAGATCTTAATGCATACTAATAAAACCTTAGGGCCACATGTATGAAACGGTTTTGGTCTAAAACTCACTTTTTTCCCCATAGGTTTCTATGGGGAAAAAAGTGAGTTTTAGACCAAAACCTTTTCATACATGTGGCCCTTAGTCTGTATGTCTGACATCCTTTAAGCTGAAATTTAACACCACGGATAGGCCTTAAAAAAATATTTAAATGGGTAGTCCCGTTATGTGAAATCTCTTCTCTGTCCACTCACAGCTCACTGTGATTTGGCCCTGCATGCAAGTGAGGAGGGTGGAGCTAGTGCCGTTCTCCTCATTTACTTCTATGTGAGTTCTGAGTATACCCTGGTGTGTGCAGGTCCAGATCATAGCAGGTGGCCAGATAAGAGAATTTCCCGAATCATGACCACCCCTTTATTTGTATTTGGTGCTAACAGAGCACAATTCTTAATGAGGCTAGGTAAGTGTAAACCCACGGTGTCTAACCATGGGCTCCAAATAGCCTCAAATTTAGGGATTGCATTATGTTTTAAATACAACGCCTTTTCCAACCCAATAGTAGTATTGATCAGTGATATATATTCTGACAGAGGAGGACCAATAGAATCAATCCAGTGATATGCAGTTAGTTTACATGCAATGTAATGAAGCCTTTTAATTTCAATTGATCTTGTAGAGTCAGTGGAAAATGACCCATCATGTCCTAAAATAAAAAGTAAAGGTTCAGTAGGTGGTGTGATGCTGCAAACCTTATAAATAATCTTCAAGACCTCTTTCCAGAAGCATCCAACAGACCTGCATTCACACAGCATGTGCTAATCATGTGTATCTTCTATGCCACATCTGAGGCATTCAGAGTTTTTCCTATATCCTATTTTAAAAAGAAATGAAGAGGATTTGTAGGGCCTATGAAGAAGCATAAATTGTGAGAAATGTTGAGCTTCACTAAGCAATAAGCAATGTGTTCCCATTATTTAGGAGTTGTTGGAACTATATCAGTCTCCCATTTATTTTTAACAGGAAGTGATTTCTTGTGCAAATATTCCTCAATAAGGTGACAACATAAGACCGAAAATTATGGTTACTCCACAAAGGAGTGGATTTGGTTAACCCTGTTGCTCCGAAGATCAACTTCCCCATCCCACACTTTAAAAATTAATGCTAGGGTTGGAAGTGTGCAGCAATCCACCTTGGTATCCCCAAGATCCAGGATAGAATGTAGCTGTGACCAATCCAAAAAGTTTGCTATCAATTTACCATTAGAGCCCCTAACTTCTCTATTTGCCTACCCTGTGAAATGCTGCCATTGGGCCGCCACAAAATATAGCCATGCATTAGGTATTGCTAGCACACCTTGGTCCTTATTCCTCTGTAACGTGTCTAACTTGATTCTTGGAAACCCCTTCTTCCAGAGAAGTTCTCTAAATAAATTATGAATTTTAAAACAGGTTTTTAGTGGTAACCAGATTGGGGAGTTGTATAGTACATGCAGGAGCTGTGGCATGAGGACAATTTTAATTAAATTCCCCCTACCCATGACTGATAATGGCAAATGACACCAGGCATTGATCTTGGTAGATATTTTGTCAACCACTAGTAAAATATTCAATTACATGAATTCTCTGGGCTTAGCATTTATTATAATTCTTAAGTATTTGAATTTACAAACAATTTGCAAACCATTTGCCCATCAGGAACGTCAGTTGGTATAGGATCCACCGGTAACATTACTGACTTATCCCAATTGATTGTTATTCCTCAACATTGACCAAAGTCCTTAATATATGTCATTACTGGCTAATAGAAGTGCCTATATCACCTAAATATAACAGCATATCTATGTCGGTAGTCAAAATTTTGTTAAAACCAAAGATTCTAAGCTTCCTGGCTCATATCGCCCAATTAACCTACTTCCAGTTGATATTAAACTGTTTGCAAGGGTACTGGCTAATCGATTTGGTAGGGTGATGATGGGGCTTGTACATGACGACCAGTGGCTTCATGAAATACCTCCAGGGAGTCCATAAAAAAAAGGTACTGTTGCACTTTGTAATGCGACCGATCTCAGGGGGCGGGGCTTCACTACGGCATTTCTAGGCGCATTATTGCTGGAACAGGTAAACCACTTTCACAGTGGTTTACCTGAGCTAGAAGTGTCGTACTAGAGTGCATCTGATTTATGACCCACTGAAGAGCGGGTTCATAAATCAGGCGCATTGTAGGCTATTATTATGCGCATGAAATTTGGCACTTAAACACCAAATTTAATGCATGCCACCCTTTATGTGCCCTTTCTATAGTGAAGAATGGAGACAGCCATTCTTTTTTAAATATTTTTACCACCCACTGTTCAAAGAAAATGCCAGGCTCTGCACCCTCTACCTTTTCAGGTACCCCACCAGCCTTGTATTGCTCCTGCATCACCATCTACTTTATTTAGCAAGTAGTTGATGTTCAATTTGGCTTGCTTTAATTCTTTAGTGATAACAGGAAGAGAGTCTTCCACTTCAGTAATCCTCTCTTCGGCTTCTGTAACCCTCATGTTAACATTATGAACATCCTGACGGACATGGGACATATCTGTCCTTAATTTGCCTGTATAGGAGTTTAATGTGGCTGTCGTGGTATTGCATAATATCACTGCAGTGTAGATACCTTTAATTGTGGGCTCTTTGTCATCCATGTCACCTTCAGCCAAGCTATCTGCCCCCAAGCTGCCCTGAAGTTTTGCCATATTACTTACATATTGCTGCTTCCCTTACCAGCCACCCGAGATTGCGACAATTCTAGGCGCATTACTGCTGGAACAGGTAAGCCACTTTCAAAGTGGTTTACCTGAGCCAGAATTGTCGTCTTAGCACTAGAACACGCCGGATTTATAACCCGCTGTAGACTGAATAGATAAATCAGGCGCATTCTACACTATTATAATGCGCACAAAAATTGGCTCCAAAAATCATACATGTCGCCCAATGTGTCATTAATATTACATAGTAAGTTTCCACAAATATAAACCCCAAAAACGAGTTTTTATCCGTTCACCCTTTTTTTGCGGGGGAGGGGCAGACACTTTGGCTGTATGGGGCCCTGAAATTCCTGAGGGCAGCCCTGCTAACTCAGATGCTTCTTTCTCACATAGTGTTCAAGGCATGTCCCCCGAGTACAATGTTTCTGAACAGAGGTTTAATCTGAAGTACATTTTTAGCCTCAGCAAGCCACTGTTCAATATGCAGACCAACCGACAGGAATCCTGCCATATCTTAACATACAACATTACTAACTTCAACAAAAGTTTTACTAGCTGTCTCCATGGGAGGAGTTTACAGGATCACTATGTTTGTTTGTAGCCATTTTGCTCCACAATCCTCAAAGAACACCCCTTTGGCCAGGACAGCCATGTGGCCATTTTAAATGTGGTAATTGTATCTCCTGTAGCTCCTTATTATCTCTCAAAAGCTTTAGGAGTCATGTGAGGGGTGATACTTTTGATATAAATTTGGTTAAGTGTAAATCAACTTTTGCAATTTCTTTGGTGAATTGCTCTTGTAACATCCAATATGTACGGAAAGCCACATGGCAATTAAGCAGGCCATTGATCTGGTTCATCTCTCTTTATGTAAAGGTGGTTTGAAAAAAATTATATTTAAAGAATAAATATTCTGAATTTTTTTATTAAAAAGTCATTTCCATTAGGTCTCAATAAGCAAGTTAAATTTGGTTGTTTTATTTAGACCTGATCATTTGACTATTTTTGTCTGTTCTATTTAGGTATGACTTTGTGCTTATTTAGTGATTGTGTATCTCTTGTTTCACTCTATGATTATACCTATGGGCTCGCCTATAAGTATGATGTGTATTTGGTCAGCAGCCTATTTCTATTACATGTTTTAGTAATTGACAACAGGTGGGAAGCAACATTTTGCCAACCGCTATGCGCTCTTGGAGATACATTTATTTTGCGTAATAAGTAATGTGAAGTAGAGTTTATTGTCCTTCCTTTATATAGATGACAAACTTACCTGTAAATGGCATTGTTATAAGTAACTGACGACAGGTGGGCATCCGCGATTGTTAACAGCCCTCTAAAGGGGTTGTTTCATATCATTAAATGGCCTTCAGAATTAGGGGACAGTGAAAACAAGCAACTTTGCAATTGAGAAAAAGCAAGTGGCTCACCTGTTATGGGCTAAGTTCACTATGGATAAGGGATCCGCTGTGTTGTAATGATTCCGGGCGTTCCGCCGGCCAAGCGGTAAACTTCACAGCACAACTCTGAAGCACCGGTGCAGCTCCGTAACTCGGGTCACACCGCAATGACTTCTCCGCCCGTTGATCATAAAAGAAAAAACTTTTTACCCAAATTTAAAAAAGCCATATTACTGCGCTAGTGCGATGCATCCAACAGACGCGTTTTAGCGTCTTTTGCCATTTTTTTTAAAAACAAAACAGCATAATACGCATCCATGCAAAATTTTTTTTTTCAGCTATTGAATCCTTTTACAGAAAACTATTTTAAAATTGCCATTTTTAATTTTCAATAGTGGGCACCATGGTGTCCACTTTCTCACCTCTTTGCTAACTTAACCAGGCAGGGGGGGGAACCAATCCATTTTAGTATAGACAATCCAACTGGGGGTTATACAGGGGTATGGGGCACACAACCGACCCCCCCAAATTTATTTTAGGTCGCGATTAGCGCTATCCCACTTTCCTAGAGCACTTAAAAACAACCCTTTTCAATCTCCGATTCCAGTACCGGGAAAAAACTAGAAATATCATTTTTGGTACCACTTGAAGGAAATTTTGGAGCTGGGAAAAAATTTAACCCTTTTACCAAAAACCCAATTGAGGTAACTCATTTTAAGAGCAAATATGCCACTCCCTAGCCCCATAAAACAAACCCGAGGCAATATGTCAGACCCAAAAAAGATTTCACCCTTGACAGGGTTTATCTATAGCTAAAAAAAAACCATTATCAAGACTAACACAGAAGGTTTCAACAAGAGGGATAGGATGGGGCCAAAGGAAAAGGCCAAATTATTACTTTGAAAGGATCTAATCGCAAAATAAATCAAGTCAAAAATAGTATTTACCCCAATTATATAAAAATTTCAGAGAAATTCAGAAAATCTTTTAGAAATTTTAAACATAATGCGAGGGGCCCATATTTGGCCAAAATCCTTGACAAAGGAGTAAAAGTGTGCCCAAGAAGAATAAAAAATTTGGGAGATATCATATCCCCCCAGCATATACACATGAAACACCCCTTTAAGAAAACTGGCTCTCACAAAAAAAGGGTTTTTTTAATTGTGGGGGAGCTCGGAGCTTAATTTAGCCTTTAAAAAAAAGATAAAAAATTTTTTATACAAACAAAAAAAACCCGTAATTCAAAATATCTCAATTTTTAAACTGCAATACCCCCATGCAGTTTTTTATCATTTAATTTACACCTGCGAAAGAAATACTGGGAAGCACAATCCCCAAAATAAAGACACTATACAGAAAACCATTCATTGAAAAACAGCAAGGCCCAAAAATTTAGGTCGCTAGACACTTTGGGAGCACCATCAAGGTGATTTCACTTCAGTTCTATGAATAGACCCGGGACAAAAAACCTATAGGGGGGGGTTGGCTGAAAAAAGCGAGACAAAGGGAAGCCCTTGGGTATTAAAGTTAGGGACCGTGCCCCCAAAGGGTTAAACTATCTACATTTATTAAAACATATATTAATTTAAACTTGCCCATTTTGTTCAGTAACTAAAACCACGCCTATAATTCTGTCATTTCCATTGTACATTACTTTTGTCTATTTTGCTGGGTCTATTTGTTCCCCCTCCCGTTGTTGTTGTTTTTGGTTTTTTTTTTGTTTCTTGCCTTTTATGGCACGTTTTACATTAGTCACCCATTGGTGGGTTTTGTTTTAAATAATGGCGGGTTCCTGCAATAACTTAACAGGAACAAAGCACGCCTCGAAACGCGTCTGTTGGATCATCGCACCTAGCCTGACTTAGGGGTCTTTTAAATTTGGGTTAAAAAATTTTACTTTTTTCAAAGGGGGGAGAAATATTGCGGTGTGACCCGTTTTACGGAGCTGCACGGGGCTTCAGAGTTGTGCTGTGAACTTTGCAAAATTGGGGTGTCAATTTCAAACTGTTGTTTTCCTGTCTCCCTTTCGTTTTTGTAAAAAATTCTTCATGCGGTCAGTAGTATTTCATTTCTGAGGGGTTAATAATTTTTCTTTTGTCAGCCCCCCCAAATGCCTATTCACACGTTGCATTCCTGCCTCTCACTCAGAATTAGGGGCCAAAAGATTTCACTCTATACAGTTAGTGCAATTCATTTACACGCACTATCTCTATAATCAGAAAGCATAGAATTTGCCACGGGCCCTTTAAAGCTCCCGGGGTGTAAGGGGGCCGCAAAGATTTCACTTATCACTAACTGCCCCTCATTGACACGGTTTTCTGCTACAAATCAGAAAACAAAGAATTTGCGCATGCCTTTTTAAAAATGAAGGGGGAAAGGGTCTTCCTGGATGGATAAAGAGCAAACCCCAGCGTGAGAGATCTGCTGGTTCATAGAAAACTGTTTAGAGAATGCAGGCCGTGGTATGTAAAAAGCTCTTTCAAAATTTTAAAATAGGGGGGGACAGGATATTTTAAGGGGGGGACACCTGGGGCCACAAAGAACAGTGAAAAGGGGGGAGTCATCCCCTTCATTAAGAAACACCCAGCTGGGAGGGGAATAAACGCCCCTGGATTTCGGGAAGTGAGAGCATCAAGCTTCAAGAGAACAGCCCAACTGAAGGAGCGATGCATCCCCTTTAACATCTCTGTTTATATTGTAACTGGGTATACTGAATACTGATTTACCACTAATTAAGTTACTATGGACACTCAATGCACTTAATACCCGTCCACAATCTCCTAAACTCAGTTTATGCAGCAGTGTGCAATTAGTTATGAAGGACGCACTGGGCCCCGACCCTCTGTTTCCTGCATCTGACTGATACTGCGATGGTTTGTATGTTGAGGGTGCAGCATGCTGAAGCTTTTAAGTGTGGTGATATGAGTGTGTCTTTTACTCCAAATAGTGCTCGGCAGCAGTGTGGCATGGACTCCCCCGAATTGTCGTTAATATTATTAGTGTCAGTTTTCACCTTTTTTGCCACTCTAAGCAAAAAGTAAACTGGCTGCAAACCCATATATAAATATTACTGCAATAGAGCAACCAAATAATTATACCATATAGTTACTGAATAATACAGTTATGGACTGATTTGATATTACTGCTTTATAGTGACTCAATAATACCATTATACAGTGATTTGAATAATACAGTATCCAGTGACTTGGTAATACTGTTATTCAGTAACTCATATCGACATACAAGGAATTAATACCACGGAATAACAAGTCATAAAGGATATCTGTAGAAGATTGTCGTGGTGCTGACCCAGCTGCTGTGCTGATCAAGTACAGTCAAAGGCACAGTTTAATATAAAAAATATTTAAAACTCACAGTTTATAGATGTCTATTGTAAAAAAACTGCATTTTGGTTTCTCTTTTTTACCAAGCTAATTTCAAAATGCTAACTGTAGTCCCAAAATATTCTCAAACATCATGCCAGTCTGGCAGTAAGTACCACCATGCATAGTACTAGCAAAAAAGCACACCCATGCATAGTGTCTGTCAGCTGGGCTGTATTCCCATACATAGTTCCAGTCGCCAGACAGTTCGCTGTTAGTTGGTGCCAGCCATCCTCCTTTCCTACACCCAATCTGGTAGGGTAGTTTTCCCTCCTGGCAGTGCCCTGTATACTGTATTTCCAGTCTTGGACAAAGGATCAGTGTAAATTCTCAATGAATGAGCAGCACCTGCTTATTGGCAGCCGATTCCCCTAATTTCAAAGACCTATAGCTACAGTCATGGCCAAAAGTTTTGAGAATGACACAAATATTATATTTTCACATGATCTGTTGCCCTCTGGTTTTTATCAGTGTTTATTATCACAATACAGAATACAAGTGCAATCATTTTATGATTAACAAAAGCTTTTTATTGACAGTTAGAATGAGTTAATCAGCAAGTCAATATTTGCAGTGTTGACCCTTCTTCTTCAGACCTCGTGCAATTCTCCCCTGGCAATGCTCTCAACAAACTTCTGGACCAAAACCTGACTGATAGCAGTCCATTCTTTGTACAGAACCATGCTTGCATTTAGTCACAATTTGTTGTTTTTTGTTTGTCCCCACCCCGTCCTGATGATGACCACAAAGTTCTCATGGATGCTTTCTTGGCGCGCTGGAGCCTTTTTGGCAACAAATGGAACCTCTCTCCTGAATATCCTTGATTGATGTAAAATTGTGTGACTGAGGTGCAATCTTTCTAGCGCGATACTCTTCCCTGTTAGTCCATATTTGTGCAGTGCAATGAATGACTGCGCGTGTTTCTTTAGAAGATAACCATGGTAACAGAAAGAGAAACAATGATGCCAAGCACCAGCCTCCTTTTAAAAAAGTGTCCAGTGTGTGATTCTTACTAATCATGACAGATTGATCTCCACCCTGTCCTCATCAACACCCACACACCTGTGTTAAAGGAGCAATCACTGAAACGATGTTAGCTGGTCTTTTAAGTCAGCCTGGCAATGAAGTTGAAATGTTTTTGGGGGGAAAAAGTTCATTTTCTAGGCAACTATTGACTTAACACATGAATTGCTGTTAAGCTGATCACTCTTATAACATTCTGGAGTATATCAAATTGCCCATAAGAAATCCTGATCGCAATAGACTTTGTAAAAAAATTAATATTTGTATACCATTCTCAAAAAACTTTGGCCATGACCTGTACAAGAGAAGACAACACAATGTATCAACTCTTTTCTTACAACATTACCTGGTCTGTTACCATATTACTACAGTAAATTTATTATTACTAATCATTATGCATAAGCCATTTATAAAGGAGTTAAAGTCAGAGCTAGGAGCAGAGCGTGGAAAAATAGAGAAATAAGGACTTTGGCTTAATGCCGCAGCCCGGTATATCATACATCTGTTGTTTTTGGCAGGTCTATTTATGACGGTTACATTTTAACTCAATAGTAATACCTATATTAATGGGGTGCTGATGAACTGCTAAGCTTCAAATCCGGACCTGAAACTAAAGGGAACTGGTTGTCAGTCATCCAGAAGTTGATGTCAAATTCCTCATGTAGGTTTCCTGCTGTGCTATTAAAAATCAAAAATTCATGTGATCCAGCTGTGCCTTTTTTGCAGATTACCATGTGGATGTTTAAAATAAACAGTGTATTATAGGGACACTTCCATCAAAAAACTTCCTATATTTACAGCAATATGTGACTATGATATATAATTTTTTTTAAATAAAAATTGGGTGTTTTTTTCATTTATATATATAAAATATATATTATCAATATAATATCAATATAATATTATATAAATATAAAATGACATATGGTGTGATATATATATATATATATATATATATATATATTATATATATAATATATATAATATATATATATATAATATAAAAAGATCCACGCTTACCCATCCAACCTTACATCTATCCCTAGTTACAAACAGAGACTTGTGGGGTATGCTGGCACTTGTAGTTCCATGTTCCACAGGAGAGTGTAGCTGTGGAGCTACAAGTTCCAGCATTCCTCAGCAGCACATGAGGTGAAATCTTCTTAACAGGGCACAGACAGCAAAACAAATGTAAAAACCCTTCCCTGCACTATCCGAAACTAAAACAAACCTTTTGTGCTGGAGTTACATTTAATAAGTACACCTGTCCCGACTTACATACAAATTCAACTTAACAACAAACCTACAGTTTCTAACCCATTCGTAACCCGGGGACTTTCTGTATGTATCATTTTTAAAAGTTGCTCTATGTACATTGCTTCCTGATTTGTCTCTCTGACGTCCCCTCTGTGAGCTCTGGTAGCACAGCAATGAGAACTGCTTGATGCCAAGCCTACTAAGGACCTGAGAGGTGTGTTATCAGCAGGACCTGATAAGTGTGAAGAAAGTTGGAAACTCCCCCAGTGCTGAAAAAGATTAACCCATTATCCTTTTAAGTAGTGCTCTTGTTCTGTTTGACTAATCTACTGTATATCTAGGCCTGTCTAGAGAACAATAGAACAATTATCATGTCATACCCTTCTATTTGTAACAAGACTACAAGTAGATAAGTAACTCTTACAGCAGATGCAGCAAACTTAGCAAACAGGGCTCCCATATGTGCGAATACACCATCTACAACAAGGTGCCATGTACCAGTTTTTCTACAATGGAATATATTCTGTTGCTGAAACATCCATTGGAAATAGACATATTTGAGTAAAGCGGATGTGGTAACTTGATTGGTCTGTGAAATAAAGTTTATGAAGGATTGGGAGTGCCGTTGAATTTTCCTACTATTATGACTTAGGTTCTTCAGTTGGCACTTGCTAGATGAGTTATTTTTAGGTGACCTGCCAAATCTTTCCTATTACAGCTGCAGAAGGACAACTGTTATATGTAAATTTCAATTGCATAGGACTACCAATATGAAAAAAACACAGGCAAAAATAAAAAAAAATTGTTTTTTTTTTTTTAAATATTGATTTTGACAAAAATACTCCTTTCTGTTGATGTGTAGAACAATAAAATACATGCTGGCAATGGATATTAAAGAACCAACCATCAGGAGAACTTTACAAAATGATGCCATTTGTATGTGTTATCTTATATGCAGAGCTGTCCATTAAACAGGACGTTGCTGTGTGGTTTAATGCCTGTGACATATCTGTAAAGCACATTGTAAACCGAGTCTTTTGGATACTAAATGCCCTCTCACTGAGAAACCTGTCTGAGCACATATCTACATGATAGACTGCTCATGGCCTTGAGTCATTTGCAGTCTACTTTTCCTCTGTTGCCTAGAGACAATACGATCCTAATTGTAATTGCGTTACCTGAAACCGAGGCCTGGATTTTTTCCAGGAGCTGTGAACAGGAAATGCACCTTGCTGTGGTTATGTCAATTATTCGACACGCAGTGAAAGGTCATTTTTAGATCAATGATTGTAATCTTTACCCAAAAAGCTCATTTGTTAGTAATGTGAAAACTGAAGTGCGCCTGCTGAAGAATTATGTAATGAGGTGTCTCCATTATTTTGTGTATTGTATCTGAGACTGTGGATGCCAGTTTTTGATTTACTGCACTTTGTGCTAAACTTGTTTGTGATTGTTTCTATTAGAAAATTGGCTTCTGCATCTTCTGTGTATCACTGTAGGTATTTATGTGGGTTCTAGTCGGATCTCAGACCTTGTGACAACTCAATCCCTGCCACTGCTGCTTCCCTTTCCTGAGAGATCAACTAAGCTCAATTATGATCGAATCAAAGTTAGGGTATGTTCACACGGTGTGTTGGATCTGTTTTTAGGTGCGTGTTCGGATTCGTGTTTCAGACCCTAAATGGACCCAAACATGCATGTAACAATAGTCAGTGTGATTTTACTTTGCTTTCCCCTCGCGCCCCCCCCCCCCGCCCCCCACGCACCCACTATCTCCCCCGACGCCCCACACCCCCTTCAACCGACCCCCCCCCACGCCCCGCCCCCCCCCGCCCCTTCCCCTCCCCACCCCCCCCCCCGCACTCCCCCTCCCTCCCCCCCCCAACCCCCCCAATCCCCCCCCGCCCCCCCCCACACCCCCGCACCTAAAAATAAAAAACCCACCCCCTCCCCCACTTTCCCCCACGCACCGACCCCCCGCACCCCCCCCTCTAACCCCCCCCCCCCATCACCCACACGCTCCTTCCTCCCCACACCCCCCCCCCCTCCCCCCCCACCCCTCACCACCCATCCCCCCCCAGTCCCCAACACCCCCCCTCCCCCCCCACCCACTCCCACCCACCCCCCCAACCCCACCCCCCCCCCTCCCCCCCCCCTCCCACCCCTCACCCCCCACCCTCCCCCCCCCCCCCCCCACACCATCCCCCCCCCCCCCTCCCCCCCCATCCCAGACCCCCCGGCCCCCCTACCCCCCCAGCATCCTCCCCGTACCACCCCCCCCCCCCCCCCCCTACACCTCCCTCCCCCCGCCACCCCCCCCCCCCCGCCCCCCCCCCCTACCCCACCCCTCCACCCCCCCCAACCCCCACCCCCCCCCCCCCCCCCCTCCTCCTCCCCGCACTCCGCCCCACTACGCCCACCACCTATTCCACCTCTCCCACCCCCCGCCCCCACCCCCTCCCCTTCACCCTTCTCCCACCCCCACTCCTACCAGCCCCCTCCCCCCCTCACCCCACCTCCTCACCTCCTCCCCCCCCCCCCCTTGACCCCCCCCCCTCCCTTCACCCTCCCCTCTCCCCCCATCCCACACTACCCCCCCCAGTTCCACCCCCCCCCGCCCACCCCACTGCCCCAACCCCCGTTGCCACCTCCCCCCCCTCCCGCACCCCCCCTCCCTCTCCCCCCCCCCTCACCCCCCCCACCCCACCCCCCCAACCCCCCCCCCCACATCCCTACAACCCGCCCCCCCCCCCCCCACACACCCCCCCCCACCCCTATACCCACCCCCCCCCCCCTTATCCCCCCTCCCCCCCCTCCCTTCCCCGTCTCCCCGTCCCCCCGTCCCACCCCCACCCACTCTCCCCACACCACTCCCCCCCTTACCCCCCCCCCCCCATTCACCTCACCCCCCTCACCCAACCACAACCCCCCCCCCCCCCGCACACCCCCCCAACCGCCTCACCCCCCCCCCCCCACCCCCCCCCCTCCCCACCCACTCCCCACCCTCTCCCTACCACCCACCCCACTCCCCCACACACTCACCCCCCCCCCCCCCCCCCCCCCACACCCCCGAAACCCACACAGAACCCCCACCCCCACCCCCCCTCCCCTCCCCCCCCCCACCCCCCCCCACCCCCCCCCCCCCCCACACCCCCCCCGCCCCCACCCGCGTTCAACACATCCCCCCCCCCCCGCCCCCTCCACCACTCCCTCTCCCCCACACCCCCCCCCCCCCCATGCCTACCCCCCGCCTCCCCGCCCACCCCCGCCCATCTACCATCCTCTCCCCAACCACACCGCCCCAATCCCCACCCCCCCCCACACCCCCCCCCACACCACCCCCCCACCCACCCCCTACGCCGCCCCCAACCACATACCCCAAACACCTTCGCCACCCACCCCCACCTCCCCCCCCCCAACGCCCCTCTCCACTCCACTCCCCCGACCCCCCCCCCCTCCACTCCACCCAACCCCTCCCCCCCAAGCCCCACCCACCCCCCTCCCTCCCTTCCCCACCTCCCACCCACTCATCCTTCAACCACTCCTATCCTGCCCCCCACCCCCCCCGCCGCCAACCCCCCCTTTCTCCCCCCCCCCCCCCCCCGATCGATCTCCACAACACCCCCTACCAACCTACCGCCTGCCCCCCCTCCACAGCACACCACCCCACCCCCCCCCACAAGCCCCCCCTCCACATCACTCGCATTCCCCCATTGCGCACAGCCCCTCCCCCAACCCCTCCACCCTCGCCACACACCACCCCCCCCCCCGCACCCACCACTCCTCACTATCACCCACCCCCCCCACCCCACTACACCCTTGCCTCCACGCCTCCCTACACTCCCAATTTCCCTCCCCCAACCCATCAACGCTACCCGCTCCTCAACCCCCCAGTCCCCACACCCCCCCCCACGCCCCCCTCCCCCCCAGACCATCCCCCCCCCTCCCTCCCCCCCCACCCGTCGTTCCAGTCCGACTTCCGCCCCGACCCCCCCCCTAACACCCCCCACACCTCCACCCACCCCCCCACCACCCCCACCCCCCCCACCCTCGATCACCTCTACCCCCCCCCCCCACCCAATCCCCAACCACCCCCCACAACCCCACCCACGCCCTCACCTCCCCAAAAACCCCTCCCACCATCCCACTTCCCCCTCCCCCATTACCCACCCACCCCCCTAACCTCGCCCCCCCCACACGTCCCCCCCCTCCGCCCGCACCCCCCCTCCGCCCCACCGATACCCTTCTTCCCCCTCTCCTCCCCCTCTTCTTCCCCCTCTCCCTCCCACCACCCCCCCCCCCCCCACCCCCCCACCTCCCCCCCCTCCCCCTCCCACCCCTCCCCCTCCTACCCCTCCTCCCCACCCCCCTCCCCCCCCCCCCCCCCCGGCTCCCCCCCCACCCCCCCCTTCACCCCCCAATCCCCTCACCCCCACCCCGCACCCCACACCCCCCCCATCCCCTCAACCCCACCCCCCCCCTCCCCCCCCTCCCCCCAACCCCCCCCCTCCCCCCCAACCCCCCCCCACACCCCCCCTCCCCCCTCCACACACCCCCTCCCCCCCCCCCACCTGCCACACCGTCCACCCACCCACCCCCACCCCCTTCCCCCCCAACCCCCCCCCACTCGCTCAAACCCACCCCCCCCCCCACCCATCCCACTTCCCCCTCCATTCTCCCCCTCTTCCCCTCACCGCGATCCGCCCACCACCCCCCCAACTCCACACACTCCCCCCCCACCCCCCCCCCCCTACCTAACCCCCCCCTCCCCCTCCTAACCCCCCCCCCCCCCCCCCCCATCACCCCCCCCAACACCTCCCCCCCTCCCAGCCCCCCCCCCCCCCCCCCACCATCCCCCCCCCCCCCAGACCCACCGCCTCATCCCACCCATACCCCCCCCACCCCCCCCCCCCCCAAACCCACCCCAACCCCCCCCCCCACAGCCCCAACCCTCCCTCCCCCCATCCCTTCCCCCCCCCCCCCCCCCCCCCCCCCCCCCACCCCCCCCCCCGCCACCCACCCCCCCTAACCCACCCCCGTCCCACCCTCCCCCTCCACCCAACCCTCAGGAACTGCCCCAGACCCACCCCCCACCTTGCCCCCGCCCCCCTCACCCTCCCCACCCCCCCCCCAAGACGCCCCCCCCCTCCAGCCCACTTCCTCCGCCATCCGCCCTACAACCCACCCCCCCACCCCCCCCCGCATACCACATACCTCTCTGCCCTCCTACACACCACCCCCCCCCCCCCCCCACATCTACCCTCCCCTCCTGTCCCCCCCTCCCCCCCCCTTCACCCCCCCCCCTCCCCCCCCCCCCCGCCCCCCCACTCTACCCCCACACCACACCCTCCCCCCCCCCACTCGATCCGACCCCCCCTCCCGCCTCGCCCCCCCAACCGCCCCACCTCGGCCTCCCCCCCGCCCCCCCCTCCCATCCTACCTACTTCCCCCCCCCCTCCACCCCCACCCCCCTACCCCCCCCCCCCCCCCCACCCCCCCCCCTCCCCACTCCCCCCCCAACTCCGCACCTTTCCTTCCCCCACATCACCCCCCGCTTACAAGCACCTTCCCCTCTCCCCTCACCCCCCTCTCCAATCTCCAACCCACCACCCCCCCCCCCCACCCCCACTCCCCACCGCACTCCCTCCCCCCAGCCCACCCCCCCCTCCCCCCCCCCCCCCCCCCCATCCCCCCCACCCCCCCACTCCCCCCCGCCCCCCCCCCATCCCCCTCTTCACCACCCCCCCCCCCCCACCACACCCCACCCCCCCCCCCCCCCCCCCCACCAACCCGCCCCCCCACCCCCCACCCCCCCCTCCCCCCCCGCCCGCATACCCACCCCCCCCCCCCCCACACCCCCCCCCCACCCCCCCCCCACCCTCCCCCCCCCACCCCCCAACACCACCCCCCCCCCCCCCCACCCCTCCCCACCCACTTCCTATTCTCGCCCCACCCCGCCCCCACCCCCCCCCCGCCCCCTCCTCTCCCCCCCCGCCCACCCCTACCCCCCACCTCCACCCCCCACCTCTCACCACTCCCCCAGCCCCCACCCCACACCCCCCCCCTCCCTCCTCCCCCCACCCACCCTGCAACCCCAACCTCCCCCCCCCCCCCCCCCCAACACGCCCCCCCCCACCTCCCCCCCCTCCTCGCTCCCACCAAACCAACCCCCCCCCACCCCCCCCATCACTCCCACCACCCCCCCGCCCCACCCCCCTCCACCACCCCATCCCCCCACCACCCAAGCACCCCCCACCCCCCCTCTCTAACCCCCCCCTAACCCCTCCACTCCCCCCCCCCCCACCCCACCTACCTCCCCCCCCTGCCCCCCCTCCCCACCACCCCACGCCCCCCCACCTCACCCCCCCCCCCCCCATCCCACAACCTCAACTCCCCCCCCGAATCCCCCTACCACACCCCCGAGCCACCCCTCCCCCCCCCCCCCCCCCCCCCCCCCCCACCCCCCCCCCCACCTAACCCCCCCCCCAACCTCACACGCAGCCCCCCTCCCCCACAACCCCCCCCAGCTCCACCCACAACCCCTCGACCCCTCCCCACCCCCCTCTCCACGCCCCCCCCCCCCCCCTCCCCCCCCCACACACCCCGCCCCTACCCCCCCCCACCGCCCCCCCCCCCACCCATCCCCCCCCACACCCCCCCCCCCAGCCCCCCATCCACCCTCCCCACCTCCCCTCCCCCCCACTCCGAACCACCGCCCCCCCCAAACACCCCCCCCCTAACGCCCCCCCCCGACCCACAGTCCGCAAATAAAAGAACAAAAGAAAACGCGCATCGGTGTTCAGACGAATGATCGGCGATGCATGTTTACATGCATCTTTATGATGTGTCTTTCGGGTCAGTTCAAAGAATTGTCATCTCAATTCTTGATCCGATTAACACAGCAGACACCCTATGTAAAACTATAGGGTGCATTTCTGTTGCAGCAAAGACACCTCCAAACACGCACCTACTTGTTAGATGCGTTTTGGATGCAATTACGCAGTGCTTTTGAATGCGTTTTTCTGATCCAAAACGGATCCAACACGCTGTGTGAACATACAATTAGGGTGCTTTCAAACAGTGCATTTTTTGGTGCATTTTTTATGTGTTTTTTGTGCAGAAATGTACAGCATTAAGGGTGCTTTCACACAGTGCGTTTTTGGTGCGTTTTTGATGCGTTTTTTGTGCAGAAAGGCACTGCAATTTATGCTGTACATTTCTGCAGAAAAACGCATCAAAAATGCATAAAAAAGAACACAAAAACACAGCTGCGTGTGGAAGCACCCTAATTGCTGTACCTTTCTGCACATAATCTGAAAAACACATCATAAATTTAGCAAAAACGCAGCTGCATGTGAAAGCACCCTTTGATTTGAGCATAACTGAGCTTGCTATGTACCGTATTTTGTTAAAATGTCATACATCTAGTAAACATGACCTGTCACTAGCATATATCACTGAGAATAATATTGATATAAAATTGCTATGACACGAGGATTTATGTGAATAAAAAACATACTATATAAGAGTCTATATACAGATCTGCTATACTTCATATTGGAATTGTTTTAGTTAGTAGTCATGACGTTAAGACTTTTTTATCAGACAAGACTTAACGACTCAGTGCGCAATTACGACTGGAATACGCCAGTCCATGTACGGTAATCCACAGTTCTCATAGAGAACTATGAATACGTCTCCTCTCCCTGCTCGGCGAATCCGCCGCGGGGGGAGATGTGACATACACGCCGCTGGTCGTGATAGTCTATGGGCCGACGAGGTGCCGGCCCCCGCTCCCGCCCCTACGGGATTACGTCCCGCAAATAAGCCGTGTGAACATAGCCTAGCCTTGAATTGCTACATCAAGGAAATATAGTTATGGTGTGCATGACGCATGCTGGAGTTGCTAACAAGTGCTGCAGCATACCAGTCTGTAGTATTATGTGTGCTGTAGCCCCGGAAAATTATATTATCAGAAAAAGCATCTTGGTTTTAAAAAAGGTGGTTGCCAAGGAAATAAAGAGCTATGAAATCCTGAGGCAGCATGTGGTGTGATCTGTTTAGCTGCATAGAGACAAAATATGGTACCATACAGCACTTTGTATGGAAATACAATCTGCACCCCAAACATGACGTAAACGTACTGATTGATCTTAAAGAGAGCCCGCCATTCATGCATATAGCACAACAGGCAGCATAAAAACGTTGTAGATTTGCTGGTCTCCATAATGTGTGTTTTACCCTGAACTCCTAATTCATTTCAGTTTAAAACACCCTGCAAAAGTGAGCTGGCCATGAGGAGAATACATTACATGGAAATCCCTAAAGAAGCATTTATGCCATCTATCAAACATGAAAAAAACTTTGATATTCTTAGTTCACATGTTTTTGATCAAAAAATGAGCTGGCCATGAGGAGAAGCACCGTGGTCCAATGCATGACTTCTCCCTGCTCAGCTCAGCTCAAAGGGGTGTTCCAACTGTATAAAATGCTAATTAGTCTGGTAGGGCATACTTACCTCTTGACTAAAAAACAAAAGTTGATCAGCACAGCACCACATTTTTCAAAAAATTAGTATACACCCCACGCTGACGTGGCAGCAAAAAGCAATGCAAATACAAAACAGTGTCCGCAGCACTCTACAAGCACTAACAGTCAAAGGGAATGTAGGAACTGTAAATGCCCATCTACCAGGACAACGTGACCTCAATACAGATGGTGACCTACTCTAACATGTTACCTTTCTTGGTGTCTGTTCAGACCTCCATGTTTTCAGGGAGAGTTAGATCCCAATCAATAAACTGAGCCTTTTTTAATAGACAGTCTGGTGCATAGATGGGCAGAGTGCACAACCAAAATGGGGGCCAGCCACTCCCCCATGCAAACAGTCTAAAAAACAAAAGTTGGTCAGCACAGCAAAGGCAATATTTTAAAAAATGAGTATAGGTGCATGCTGACGTGGCAGCAAAAAGCAATGCAAACACAACACTATTTCAGCAGCATGCTGCAAGCACTAAGAAACAGTCAAAGGGAATTTTTTCAAAAACATTTCTGCTACTTTATAATACATCAAAATGTTGAGGTTCAGTGTACATTTTTGATCTTTAAATGCCCATCTACCGCATCAAGGTGACCTTGATACAGATGGAGACTTACTCTAACATGTTACCTCTCTTGGTGTTTGTTCAGACCTCCATTTTACCTCAATACTTACCTCCTGAACGCTGTCATTTTGTCAATGCAGCTGTCCCGGTAATCCCGGCAGCAACTTTGAATGTTCATCATTCATGTGACAGGTCAAGCCAATCACAGACTGCAATGTGCACGTGACCACTGGGGCTTGTGATTGGCTGTCCTTTTCACATGAACGTTCAAAGCTACTGCCGGGATCACCAAGATGACTATGACGACGGATTGACAGTGTCCAGGAGGTAACAATGCCTCCTTTCTTCTATTTTCCATTGTGCCCCAACAGACTAACAAGTATTTTTTTTAGTGTCGGAAGACCCTTTTAACTATTAGGTTTTTCCCTATATGCAGACGGTTAGGAGATGGGAAAAAGCTACCCATCAAATTAATCTGCCGAGACGGCAGCGCTTCTCCTGTACACGGGTCAGTTTTACTCTGAAACATCGGAGTCTTTTAAGGTAATCCGCATGTTACAGACACATGGAAACCTGCATCCATTTCATAGTTCGGCAGCATGTAATAACTGACAGGTTCCTTATTAATACTAGGTGCCGCTTACGGTCCACAAAATTTCTTACAACCCAATGTATATGTTTGACTGCCGCTGTAACTCAATAGTTAAAATCAATTAGAAGTGCTACAAAAACTCACTGTTGCACTTGCCTAAGTGTACGAATTGAGGAAAGTAATAACCATCAGCCAGATGCTCCTTTCAGGAAAAATGTCAATTACCATCTGTTGAGAAGTAAACAGTGTTGCTGCCAAAATGGTGCATTTCAAGAGTGTAAGTTTCCATTATTTCAAAACTTATGATGTCAATTTTTTTAATGTTTCACAGTGATGCATTTGTTTTCTTTTTGCAGCATGGGCGCACCCCCTTACACCTTGCGTCCAATAAAGGACATCTTAATGTGGTACAGATTCTGCTAAAAGCTGGATGTGACTTGAACGTTCAGGATGATGTAAGTAAAAAAGTAACAAAAGTTCATTTAAAAATGTAAACTTGTTTTTCTGCTTTCATATTTCTTTAAAAAAAACACCCTGCAGCAGTGTTCTTTAACTCCTGTCCTCAAGGCCCACCAAAAGGTCATTTTAAGGATTTCCTAATATCTCATAGGTGATATAATTATGGTCAGTGCATTCTATTGGGATTTCCTGAAAGCATGACTGTTGGTTGGCCTTGAGGGCAGGACATTGCCCTTCAGCACTCCCATCTAACTCTGTTTCTTAAAGGAGTAGCCTTGTTAAGACAAATCTTGTTAGAACATGCTTGTTAGAACAATATACATTAAAATACTGCAAATTCGTAACTTCACTGATGCCTTTAAGAGGCAAATTAACTGCGTGTGACCATCACAGAGGAATGTACTGGCATAGCTTGCTTGTGGACTTTGCTCTCCATCTAACAAGCTTAGCAAAAGAGAAAGTAAAAGAATAAAGCAGGTGTCACTGTCTCTTTCAATTACATTATTTACAGTAAATAAAATTATTACACTTTAACTTCTTAGATGCCCACTTTAAGTGCTTAGACAGAGGGTTGTGGCTACCTCTACGTCCTAGTGATGGAAAGAATCTGATGGGTTGCTCTGGCACCATTGGATGAAACAAAACCTTCCAGTAGCTATATGTCAGTGACAGGCTTTGCAAAAGGCAGGACCTAAAAAACTGTCTGTCACTGTTAAATTGACAGACAATCTAAAATTGTAGTTTGCATGGTCAATTTACTAATGGGGCTAAAAAAAGGAAAAGAAATTCAATTTCGATTTTAGGAAAAAGATAAAGGGGTTATCTGGGAGTTTAATGATTTCATAGAACACTATAAACAGCATTTATATTGAAAACTAAAGATTTTCCAATACCTTCATGTTTTCTTTTTCTTTTTGGCCTTCCTTATTCATTAGTTTACATAGTTTAGAGGCTGTGAAAAAGACATGATATCCCCCCATCCGCCCTATTGTGCTACAGTGTTGATCCAGAGGAAAGGCAAAACCCGCATGAGGTATAAGCCAATTGTCCTCATTTTGGGAAAAAATACCTTCCCGTACTCCAAATCTGCAATCAGAATTAAATCCCTGGACCTACGACCCTTCTTCCAGAATCCTAGTCCTATAACTTGTTAAAATATTACACGTTATAATGCAGCCAGACCCTTTTTGAACTATGTTAGTGACAATCACCATGACAAGATCCTCTGGCAGAGAGTTTCCACATATCACTGTTCCTTACATTAAAGAATTTTCCTTTTCTATGATTAGTAGAAACTTTATTTCCTCAAGACGTAGAGGACGCCCCCTTGTTCTGGATACAGTCCTGGGTTTAGATAGATCTTGGGAGAGATCTTTTCCCTAAACTAAATAACCCTAACCTTGCTATTCTTTCTGGGTATTGCAGTCCACCCAGTCCTTTTATTATTTTTTGTTTGCGCCGCCTATTGTACTGTTTCAAAGCTCTACATGTCTTTCCTGTGCACTGGTGCCCAAGACTGACACAATTCCATGTGTGTCTAACCAGTGACTTTTAAATGGGAGAAATATGTTCCCATCATGTGCATCTATGCCCCTTTTAATACACCTCCGAAATCATGTTTCCTTGAGGCAAGCCTGCTGTCTACACTGTAACTATAATTAATTTATACTGTCCACCAGATTCCCAAGTCCTTCTCACATTCCCACTTTTTCCCACGTTTTTACCGTTTAAACAAGTAATCATGAAATTGATTTTTCCTCCCGATGTGCATAACCTTGCTTTTATCTGTGTTACATCTCATCTGCTACTTCTCTGCCATCTCTTTTGTGTTCATTACTTTACAGAGCTTAGCTTCGCTGCAAAGATTGATATTCTACAGTGCAATCCATTGTTAAGATCATTAATAAAAAATATAAAGAGGAATGGGTCCTAAATACAGGAACCCCTGTTGAGTACCTCACTAGTAAAAAGGAACCAGTCTGAGTAAGTACCATTAATCACCACGCCTTTTGTTATCTAATCTACGGTAGCCAGTAACAGTACCCAACTTGCCAGTATTATCCTCCAGTCCAATTATTCTCCATTTTACCTTATTCGACCTTTATATTGAGGCAAAGTAAAAAAGGCTTATAGAAAAATCAGATAAATGACAATATCCAAATGCCTCACCCCCCCTGAACCATTCTAGAACTAACTTCCTCATATAAGCTGATGAGAATAGTTAGACAGGACCTATCCTACATAAACCCATCTGGAACATTATTTAAATAATTTTCAGTGAGAAACTCCAGATAGCTCTCCTAGAAACCTTAAAATTATAACCTAAAACAGAGGTTAAACATAACCCCCACCGCATTCTAGGATCACTTTTTGACCTCTTTTTGAATAATGGCACCGAACATTTGCTATGTGGAGCGCCAATCCTAAGAGATATCCCCATTCCTATACCGTCCAATAAATATTAATAATAGGGGCCTTTCTCTCACATTACTATAATTCCCATAAGCTACGGGGATATACCATCATGACCTGGTGATTTGTCCCTATTTTAATATTCTTAATACGAATCTACTGCACTTCTTCCTGGGTTAACAAGAAACATTAAGGGTTGAGCATACCTCATCCCTCTGCTCATTCAACAGGAAGGTCAATTTTCCTCGGTAAATACAATGGAGAAAATGATGTTTAAAGGTTTGCCTTTCTCCTCACCCCCTACCACCGCATAACCACCCTCACTACTTTTCAAAAGGCCCAACATTTTTCCAGTTGTAATCTTTTTATCTTTTTTACTATATATATAAAAAAAACATTTTGGGGTAATTTATTATGATCACCTTTTTGCAGTAAAACTTCCTGCAAGAGGGAGTGTGAATAGTTTCTGCAGCATCGCTTTCCTATAAGTCCCCAGACTGCATTGCGATTTAGGAGTTCCCTCCACAATTTACATTGTTAGGGCCTAAGATATAACATAAGTGTATAATCCACCCAGCTCTGTACTTGCTGTTATGATAATGAATCATAAGTTTTCAGGACTCATTAGTCACTATATAAACTGAAAAGAGCTGCAGTCATCATTTTCATGACAGCAGACACAACTCCCATCACTGAATTGCTGTCCTCTGGCTTCATTACTAATTTCTGCAGCAGGACTTAAAGGATAAACAGCAGTTCCTCCTCCTCAGTAATTACGCCTAATGTAATTCTAATCACTTACAAACAACAGGCTGAAAAGAGTGAATGCAGCCAGGTCATTCTGCTCAGGTCTCTCTCAACCTACAGGGGAAGGGTTTCCTGAGCTGAGCCTGGCTACAAAGAAAACATGAAACCTCAAAAGAGCATTTTAATGCTATCTATCAATACATGAAAAAAACTTTGAGATTCTATTCACTATGTTTTTTGATCAACAAATGTTTAAGCCACCCCCGCTTACAACGGATCTCAAAGCTGGTGGTCCTACTTAATTTTTTGACCTCTCTTTAGAGTCCATACCACTTCTCATTTGAGGTCAACAGACCTCCATAATACCGAGAGAAAAATAAAAAAATGGCACCAACCATAAAAGCATACTGCACTGATCTACAAAACTGGCTGCTATGATTAAGTTTACTTACTGTCCACCAGGATTCCCAAGTCCTTCTCCATGTCTCTTTTTCCCAGCGTTTTTTTTTTCCGTTTTAACATGTAATAATTGAAATTGATTTTCCTCTCCAATGTGCATCATCCCTTGCATTTATCGTGTTACATCTCATCTGCTACTTCTCTGCATCTCTTTTGGGCTATATTACATACTTTAGCTTCGACGCAAAGATTGAATATTCTACTGTGCAATCCATGTGTAAGATGATTAATAAAAAAATATTATAGAGGATAGGGCCCAATGCAGCCTGAGTGACCCCACTATAACAGGGAATCCAGTCTGAGTATGTAATCATTAAATCACCAACCTTTGTTTGCTTTCTATCACGGAGCCAGTAACTTACCCACTTGCAAGTTATTTTCCTCCCAGTCCAAGTATTTTTCATTTACTTACCAACCTTATATGTGGCAAAGGATAAAATGCTTTAGAAAAATCTAGATAAATGACATCCAATCCTCACCCCGATCCATCCTAGTACAAACTTCCCTCATAGAAGCTATGAGAATAGTTTTGACAAGGACCTATCCTTCATAAACCCAATGCAGGAACAATTATTTATTTATTTCAGTGAATACTCCCTGTAGCAACTCCTAGAAAACCTTATCAACATTTTACCTAAAACAGAGGTTAAACTTACCGGCTTTCTAGATCACTTTTTGACCCCTTTTGACTATTGGCACACATTTGCTACGCACCAATCCTTTGAGAATATCCCCAGTTCTATACAGTCCATAAATATTAATAATAGAGGGCCTTTCTCTCACATTACTTAATTCCCTTAGGCTACGGGGTATATACCATCATGAACCTGTGATTTGCCTATTTTTAATCTTTTCTAAAGACGAAGCTGCACTTCTTCTTGGGTTACACAAGAAATCATTAAGGTGGAGTTTACCTCCATCCCACTGCTCATCAACAGGAAGGTCATTTTCCTCGTAAATAAATGGAGAAAACATTGTTTTAATAGGTTTGCTTTTTTTCTTCACCCACTCCCCCCGCAATACCCTCCCACCACTACTTTTTCATAAAGGTCCAACATTTTCAGTTTGTAATCTTATTTATACTTTTTACTATTTACAGAATATGATAAAAAATATTTGGGGTCATTTATTATGAGTCTCTTTTTGCAGTAAAACTTCCTGCATGTAGGATGTGAGTAGTTCACCAGCATCATCTTTCCTATAAGTCCCATACTGCATTGCAATATTAGACTTTGCCTCCACCGTTATCATTGTTAGGGCCTATTTGATAACATAATTGTATAATCCACCCAGCCTGTACTTGCTGTCATGAGTATTGTATAATAGTTTGGACTCATTATCAACTAAAAAAAATTGTACAAGCTGCAGTCATCATTTTTCATGGCAGCAGTTACACAACTTCCCAGCACTGAACTGCTGTCCTCTGCTTTCCATACTAAGTCTCTTGCCCGCAGGACTTTAAAGATAACAGCAGTTCCTCCTCCTCAGTAATTACTCTAATGTAAATTCCTATCACATTCCAAACTACAGCTGGAAAAGAGTGAATGCAGCCAGGTCATTCTGCTCAGGTCCTCGCTCACTACAGGGGAGGGGTTTTCTGACTGAGCCTGGCTTCAAAGAAAACATGAAACCTCTAAAAGAAGAATTTATGCAATCTGCAATTACATGAAAAAAACTTTGAGATTTCTAGTTCACATGTTTGATACACAAATGTTTAACCAACCCCCGCTACAACGGGAATCTTCAAGGCTGGTGGTCCTACTTTATTTTTACCTCTCATTTGAGTCCATTCAGGAACTTTCTCATTTGGGTCAACAGACCTCCATAATACAGAGAGAAAAAGAAAAAAAGGCACCAACCTTAAAAAGCATACGGCAACTGATCTAAAAACCTGCTGCTATGATTATGGTTTACGTCCAACCCAGGATTCCCAAGTCCTTCTCCATGTCTCTTTTTCCCAGCGTTTTCTCCGGTTTAACAAGTAATAATGAAAATAGATTTTCCTCCTCCATGTGCATAACCTGCATTTATCTGTGTTACATCTAATCTGCTACTTCTCTGCCATCTCTTTTGGATGAATTACATTATCATAGCTTAGCTTCGTCTGCAAAGATTGATATTCTACTGTGCAATCATGTGTAAGATGATTAATAAAAAAATATGTAAAGAGGAATGAGGGCCCAATGCTAACCCTGGGTACCCCACTAGTATCAGGGACCGTCTGAGTATGTATCATTAATCACCCACCCTTTGTTTTCTATCTATCGGAGCCAGTAAACTTACCCACTTGCAGAGTATATTGCTCCAGTTCCAAGTATTTTCCATTTTAACTATACCAACCTTTTAAGTGGCAAAGAATAAAATGCTATAGAAAAATCTAAGATATATGACATCCAATGCCTCACCCCTGATCCAGTCTAGAACTAACTTCTCATAGACGCTGATTAAGCATAGTTTGACATGACAATCCTCATAAACCATGCTGTAACATTTCTTTATTTTATTTTCAGTGAATACTCCATGTAGCATCCCTAAAAACCTTCAACATTTTACCTAAAAACAGAGGTTAAACTTACCGGCTTTACTAGGATCACTTTTTGACCCTATTTGATATGCACCACATTTGCTATGCGCCAATCCTTTGAGATATCCCCATTTACTATACAGTCCATAAATATTAATAATAGGGGCCTTTCTCTCACATTACTTAATTCCCTTAGGCTACGGGGGTATATACCATCATGACCTGGTGATTTGCCTATTTTAATCTTCTTAAGACGAAGCTGCACTTCTTCTTGGGTTACACAAGAAACATTTAAGGTGGAGTTTACCTCATCCCTCTGCTCATCAACAGGAAGGTCATTTTCCTCGGTAAATACAATGGAGAAAACATTGTTTAATAGGTTTGCTTTCTCTTCACCCACCTCCCCCCGCAATACCTCCCTCACTACTTTTCAAAAGGCCAACATTTTCAGTTGTAATCTTATTTATCTTTTTACTATTTACAGTATATAGATAAAAAATATTTTGGGGTCATTTATTATGAGTCACTTTTTGCAGTAAAACTTCCTGCATGTAGGAGTGTGAGTAGTTCTCCAGCATCACTTTCCTATAAGTCCCAGACTGCATTGCAATTTAGGACTTGCCTCCACAGTTATCATTGTTAGGGCCTATGTGATAACATAAGTGTATAATCCACCCAGCTCTGTACTTGCTGTTATGATAATGATAATAGTTCGGACTCATTAGTCACTATATAAACTGTACAGAGCTGCAGTCATCATTTTCATGACAGCAGTACACAACTTCCCAGCTCTGAACTGCTGTCCTCTGCTTCCATTACTAAGTTCTGCCAGCAGGACTTAAAGATAAAACAGAGTTCCCTCCTCCTCAGTAATTACTCTAATGTAATTCTATCACTTTCAAACTACAGGCTGAAAAGAGTGAATGCAGCCAGGTCATTCTGCTCAGGTCTCGCTCACTACAGGGGAGGGTTTCTGAGCTGAGCCTGGCTTCAAAGAAAACATGGAAACCTCTAAAGAAGCATTTAAGCTATCTGCAATACATGAAAAAAACTTTGAGATTCTTAGTTCACATGTTTTGATCAAAAAATGTTTAAGCCACCCCCGGCTTACAACGGGATCTCAAGGCTGGTGGTCCTACTTTATTTTTACCTCTCATTTGAGTCCAATTCAGACTTCTCATTTGGGTCAACAGACCTCCATAATACAGAGAGAAAAAGAAAAAAAGGCACCAACCTTAAAAGCATACTGCACTGATCTAACAAACTGGCTGCTATGATTAAGTTTACTGTCCACCAGGATTCCCAAGTCCTTCTCCATGTCTCTTTTTCCCAGCGTTTTTCCGTTTAACAAGTAATAATGAAATAGATTTTTCCTCTCCATGTGCATAACCTTGCATTTATCTGTGTTACATCTCATCTGCTACTTCTCTGCCATCTCTTTTGGGCTGATTACTTTACATAGCTTAGCTTCGTCTGCAAAGATTGATATTCTACTGTGCAATCCATGTGTAAGATGATTAATAAAAAATATTAAAGAGGATAGGGCCCAATGCTAAGCCCTTTGGTACCCCACTAGTAACAGGGATCCAGTCTGAGTATGTATCATTAATCACCACCCTTTGTTTTCTATCTCGGAGCCAGTAACTTACCCACTTGCAAGTATTTTCCTCCAGTCCAAGTATTTTCATTTTACTTACCAACCTTTTATGTGGCAAAGTATAAAATGCTTTAGAAAAATCTAGATATATGACATCCAATGCCTCACCCCTGATCCAGTCTAGAACTAACTTCCTCATAGAAGCTGATGAGAATAGTTTGACAGGACCTATCCTTCATAAACCCATGCTGGAACAGAGTTATACATTTATTTTCAGTGAGATACTCCAGTGTAGCATCTCCTAGAAAACCTTCAAACATTTTACCTAAAACAGAGGTTAAACTTACCGGCTTTCTAGGATCACTTTTTGACTCCTTTTTGAATATTGGCACCACATTTGCTATGCGCCAATCCTTTTAGATATTACTATACAGTCCATAAATATTAATAATAGGGGCCTTTCTCTCACATTACTTAATTCCCTTAGGCTACGGGGGTATATACCATCATGACCTGGTGATTTGTCTATTTTAATCTTCTTAAGACGAAGCTGCACTTCTTCCTGGGTTACACAAGAAACATTTAAGGTGGAGTTTACCTCATCCCTCGTCTCATCAACAGGAAGGTCATTGTCCTCGGTAAATACAATGTAGAAAATGTTGTTTAATAGGTTTGCTTTCTCCTCACCCCCCTACCACCGCAATACCTCCCTCACTACTTTTCAAAAGGCCAACATTTTCAGTTGTAATCTTTTTTATCTTTTTACTATTTATATAGATAAAAACTATTTTGGGGTAATTTATTATGAGTCACTTTTTGCAGTAAAACTTCCTGCATGTAGGAGTGTGAGTAGTTCTCCAGCATCGCTTTCCTATAAGTCCCAGACTGCATTGCAATTTAGGACTTGCCTCCACAGTTATCATTGTTAGGGCCTATGTGATAACATAAGTGTATAATCCACCCAGCTCTGTACTTGCTGTCATGATATTGATAATAGTTTGGACTCATTAGTCACTATATAAAATGTACAGAGCTGCAGTCATCATTTTCATGGCAGCAGTACACAACTCCCAGCTCTGAACTGCTGTCCTCTGCTTCCATTACTAAGTTCTGCCCGCAGGACTTAAAGATAAACAGCAGTTCCTCCTCCTCAGTAATTACTCTAATGTAATTCTATCACTTTCAAACTACAGGCTGAAAAGAGTGAATGCAGCCAGGTCATTCTGCTCAGGTCTCGCTCTCTACAGGGGAGGGTTTTTAAGCTGAGCCTGGATTCAAAGAACACTCACTGAGTGATGACAAAATGTTCATTGAGGCCACGCGGTCAGTGAACATCAGGTGGTTTGCACAAAATATGAGGACACGGGAAGACAAGGCTCTATCAGTTTTTGCACAGCAGGACAGGTAAATAATTTTTAATAAGGATGAATTACAAAGTTTAATATAATACAGTTGTGAGTGCTATAACAAAAAGAAAAAAAATTAAAAAGTTATTTCCCTTTCTAATACCCTATATTAGGCAAAAAAATTAAAATATCTGTATATAGTTGGTATTGTTGCATCTATACCAACCTGTAAAATAAAAGTAAGACATTATTATTCCTTCAAAGTTATTGATCTAGCGAAAATATTTTTTTGTTAATTTGCCTAAAAAAAGGATAAAAATATTAACTATGAAAACTACTACTCATTCCACAAAAATCAAGCCAAGGTATAGTTCCATTAATAAAGAAAAATTAAAATCCTATAGCTCTTGTGATGTGGCAATACAAAATAAATTCTTTTTTTAATGTGCAAATATTGTATTGTGTTAAAATAGGAAAATATAAAGAACTTTATAAATTGTGAATTACTGTAGTTAAAACCAATGCACAGAATACATTTAAATGTGAATTCCATAGAAATGAAACACCAGAAACAATGACATAATTTCTGTTCTTTCAACCCACCAGAAGAGAGATAATAAAAATTATACATTAAACATATCAAAAGTGGAGCCACTATAAAATATTGCTCATCCTGCGTAGAAACAACCCCTTTTGCAGCTATGTTGACTGAAATAAAAAGAGTTGGGGCTTTTGAAATGGAGATGAAAAAAAACACTGCAACATTAAATAGAAAACTAAACTGTGCCCTTACTAGTTTCCATACTTTATGCACATGCAAAGCCATGAGCATACAGGTATTATACTTGCACACAGTTCCAAACTCTGGGGAAATTGACACTCTGTGCACTGCTGTATGGTCCTCGATATCAATATTTGGTTCTTTATTACAGAATAACTCTCTTCTAGAGACATTGGACAGAAAAAGTTCTGGATGCCTTTTATGTGAAATAAGAGGTATATAGAGCCCCCAAATAAGTCTGTTAGTGCCATATTACAGCTCTGTACAAAAAAGGATTTCGAAGGGAGCTATAGCATTCAATTAAATTTCAAATTTACTGTTTCGCTTAAATGGGTTCTCCCACCACAGCAAATGATGCTGGAAGGGCCAATTACTGTAAAGTAAACAATTTTCATAGTCCACGTCATTAAAAAAATATGTATGCTTTCCCTAATACAGACCTTTTTGCACCATTAACTTGCTCTTTTGTTTACTTGGTTACCCACAGTGGCGTAGCTACACGGTTCTCAGCTGTCGCACTTGCGACCACACCTCCTCACCAAACATCTGCATCACAGCTGTCTGTATGGTGCACATAGCAGCTGAGGCAGAATGGCCGGAATCTACCAAATTAGCCATTTAGCCCACTGGAGGCAGCAGCACAATGGAATGATGTCATCATGCGCTACCTGTACTAGACCCTAATCCTATGGATTAGTTTAGGGCCTAGTAGACGCTGGAAGTGACGTTCCAGGACAGGCAGCATGATGATGTCAGACTGTCTGCTCCAGATTCAAAGAGAGCGGGTCAGTGGGAAAATGGGGTAAGGTGATTTTTTTTTTCTAATAGAGTAGTCTGTATACCAACCTACCTACCGGGCGAAGTCTTGTATACCTGTCTACTGACTGGGGAGTCTATGTACCTATTTACCTACTGGAAGGCGCTATATACCTAAGTTCTCGAGGGGGCCCTACATATATAGCTATTAAAGGGAATCTACCTACTAGAAGAGTCCCAATATACCGAACTGTTTACTGGGGGCCCTACATTACCACTGGGGGGCCCTATATGCCTACTTACCTACTGAGACGTCTATGTACCTACCTACAAGGGTGGCCTATATACCTGCAGCTGAAACCAGATGTTTACATACACTTTAAAAAAACACATATATGCATGTTTTTCTCACTATCTGACATGAAATCAGAATAAACCTTACCTGTTTTAGGTCATTTAGGATTACCAAAATTATTTATATTTGCCAAATAGAAGAATGAGAGAGATAATTTTTTATGTATTTTTATTACTTTCTGCAAAGTCAAAAGTTTACGTACACTAATATTACTATGCCTTTAAACAATTTGGGACAGCCCATATGATGATGTCATGTCTTTGGAAGCTTCTGAAAGGTTTAGTGGCAACATCTGAGTTAATTAGAGACACACCTGTGGACGTATTTTATTTCACACCAGAAACACATCATGTGTAACATCATGTGAAAGTGTAAAGAAATCAGCCAAGATATCAGAAAGAGAATTGTGAACTGCAACAAGTCTGTTTCATCCTTGGGTGCTATTTCCAGATACCTGAAGGTGCCTCATTCACCTGTACAAACAATTATATGCAAGTATAAACAAGATAAGAATGTCCAACCATCATATCGCTCAGAAAGGAGAAAGGTTCTGTGTCTCAGAGATGAACATGCTTTGATCTGACACATACATATCAACCCAAGAACAAAAGCAAAAGACCTTGTGATGATGCTGGCGGAAGCTGGAAAGATTGTGTCATTATCCACAGTGAAACGAGTACTGTATCAACATGGGCTGAAAGGCCAATCTGCCAGGAAGTAGCCATTAGTCCAAAAGAAACATATAAAAGCCAGATTAATGTTTGCAAATGCACACAGGAACAAAGATCCACATTTTAGGAGATATGTCCTGTGGTCTGACAAATCTAAAATTGAACTGTTTGGCCATAATGACCATTGTTATGTTTGGAGGAAAAAGGGAGAAGCTTGGAAGCCTAGGAACCCCATCCCAACTGTGAAACACGCAGATGACAGCATCATGTTGTGGGGTTGTTTTTCTGCAAGAGGGACTACTACACTTCACAAAATAGGTGGCATCATAAGGAAAGAAGATTATATGGCAATACTGAAACAACATCTCAAGACATCGGCTAGGAAGTTAAAGCTTGGGCGGAAATGGGTCTTCCAAATGTACAATGACCCGAAGCATACTGCCAAACTGGTTACAACTAGGTTTAAGGATAACCAAGTCAGAGTTTTGGAGTGGCTATGACAATACGTGCCAAAATTAGCCCGTGTGAACATGCCCAAACTTGTTTTTCTTCCGGCTGGCCCCATTTCAAATGTATTTTCTTCTATTAGACAGTCCCTTTAGATAGAAATAATTTTTCACAGCATGCTACGCCACAGACATCCATCATGTCAAAAGATGAACCTGTTGTTGAAAAGTGGTTCACAAAGGGGTTCTCCAAATAAAAACAAAAACAGGAACATTAATTACCTACTTACACCATATCCATAGCTGATGAGTGTTTGATCACTGCTGGGACCCCAGTGGATCACTAGAACAAGTGAGTTTGAATGGAGAGTGCAGTTCTGGCACATCATTAATTGTACTTTGCTCTTTGCTTAGCACCTTTGTTGATCAGTGGGGGTTCTACCGATGGGGCACCTGTCAAATCATGTGGATTGGTGATAAATGTTTTTCATGGGAAAACCCTGTTTCTTTGTAAACACATACACATTGCTACTGTTAACTGCTTCTGCTCACAGATTGCAACTAATGATTTAGCTCATTTAATTTGTTTTGGATAGCTGCCAGTGTGTCTAGGCATGTGTCTTTGTACACTCTCAGAATCCAACAAGTGTTGCTTTTATACTCATTATGGTATGTTCGCACAGAGTTTTTTTTCCACACACATTCTGATGCCGATTGCGTATCAAAATCTCTGTGAGAACCTCATGGTATAATCATCCCAATATTTTCAATGGCAATCTGCCACAGTGAACTACAGTGCATATATTTCTGCAGTTGATTTGAAATTCATGGTGCAGGGGAAAAAAGAAGTGGTTTAACTTTGATGTGGGAACACCTCAGATTCCATGTCAGACAGCCTAGATACAGATTAGCCACCATTTGAATGGGGCTAATCTGTGTCTTAAATGGCGGTGAAATCCCCTGCTACAAAGTGAAGGTCCATTGCAGAAACCTAAGGATTTCACCTTCAATTTTTGCCATGGGTTCCGCAATTTACAATAATTGATATTGGCATGTACACACTTACAAACACGTCACTTAGGGTGCCACTGAAAGAGGTTAATTTATTTCCACTCACCTTCCACTCAGGTGTCAAATTTTGCATAAATTACACCCCAACACTACACACACACCACAAAATATACACTGCCACCACCTTCCTCAATAATTAATCGGAGGAAAGGACTCCATCACCCACAAACACCATTCACCGGCACTTGCAGGGTTAAAACATTCTAATCAAACACTGCTCTCCAGCAGTCACAGGGTTAAGCACTAGCCCACTGTTCTCCAGCAGTCACATGGTTAAACACTATAATACAAGGACCAAACTTATTAAAGTTTTAAGCTTTAATAGAAAAAAGGATACAAAGCTTACAAAAATAAAGATACAATAAGATGACATACATACAGTTAAAACAGTTGTAAAATAAAAGAGAGAAATCTCAGAAAATACCCAACACAGTATAGATAATCTTCTTGGCTTCTGATGCAAGGAATGAATTGGGATGCAGCTCAGCTGATGGCTGAACCCCACATTGTGAACAAAACTTCTCTGTTTCCACCATAGTATACTACGACATTAAGGTTCAGGTTTCATAGCTGCCCATCAGTTCATTAGGGTGATTTGTTGTCCATCCTTGACTGGCTGATTAGGTGATAAAGTGGAAGAACAAGGAATATCTAATCGTATGTGTCCCTTAATTGACCCATTGTAATATATGTTGATGGGTGTCAAGGTTAGATGAAAAGATGAAGGTCTGGCCATCCTATGAAGTAGGTAAGACTACAAGCCCCATTGTCAAAATTCCCCCTTTGTGATAGCCTGTTACCCCCGCTCTCCATAAACAAGACTTAATGGTTTATGACCAGAATTAATGCTGATTAAATAAAACAACTTGTAGACAGTGGAATAAACATAATTTTTAGTTGAGGGGGTTTAAACAAAAAAAAATCTGTAGTCACTGAGTTATTCACAACACACCTTCCTATGACAGTTATAAACAGACCCTATTACATATCATTACTGCTCCTTAATGATCATTTGCTTCCAGAGGCTCATTTTCCTTAGGCCCGGTTCACACGGCTTATTCAAGCCGTAATTGCGGGACGGATCCCGCCCGCAATATGGCTTGAATAAGGGGCTGGGGGCGGGGCGGGGGCGTGGCGGGTGAGCTGCCCGCCGGACCCATAGACAATGCATTATTTATGGCGCAAACACGCCATAAAATAATGTGCATGTCACTTTCTCCCCCGCGGCGGATTCGCCGAGCGGGGAGGAGCGACGGAATCCATAGTTCTCTATGAGAACTGTGAATTACCGTAGTAACTGGGACGGATTGGAGCCGTACTGCAGCGCAAATACAGCGCACAGTACGGCTCCAATCCGTTCCAGAATAAGTCGTGTGAACATGGCCTTATAGATATGCTGACAAATTGACTTTGAATAAACTTCAGTGATATTTTTGTGTTGTACCATCTGAGTTTATACTTCTCCTCTATTTGCATCTGCTTGCCATGTTTTTAAGAATCCATTTTTGGACCCTTCACATCGTGATTGGTGAGCCCTAATTGATCATAATGTTATGGCATAGTATGATGACGTGATATTGTATTATACTTTTTAATTATTTACTTTGCCTATATTGGTATTTTCTGGTCTTTTTTTCTGTTCCTGTGTTCAATTTTGCATAATTGTATTTAATTTGGCAATCAGATGCATTTGACCAAGAAGGAAAACTTTCTATTGTAGCACTTGTACTTTATTTGTCATAGTTTAAACATGCCAACAATTAGGTTAATTTTTAAAGTAATATGTAATATGCTGACAAAAACAAACAAAAATGAAACGGTTTACCTTTTGTTAGGTTGGGTTCACACTACACTGTTGTCCTGTTCTGGACTTCTGTTGTGGGTATTTGCAGTCAGTAGCGCTATTTTATTCAGCACAGAAAGTGTTACACATCGCACAGCATAGATTTCCCATTATTTTCAATTTTACATTTGGTTCTGCTAAATATTTTTTGCTCCTACAGTACAAACAACAAAACCCTATATGCAGAATATGATTTTCAATGGTAAAGAGAGTTTTTGTTTCTAACATTAATGAATTCATATGACCAGAAATATTTTAATTAATTTCATAGCTAATAAACCTGTATCTATGAATTTCACTTCAGCAAAATGAATGGACAGAGCTTTTAAGAGGTTGTCCATAATCTTTTAAAAATAGCATGCTGCGATGCTGTAGTGGAAGTAGTCTCATGGGGTTAAAATGAGTTATTTGCATTCTGGACCAGCAGGCCATTTGTTAAAAATCATGGACACGCCTCCACTGTTTTATATTGTACATATATTAGTGTTCAGGAATTTCAGGTACTTGGTAGTCACGTGACCAATAACCCAAAACACGGGGGGATGAGGAGGACATTGCAGTAGAGCACTGATATTGAATAGAGACAATAATTAAAATAACAAATGCATTCACTGAGCAATTAAACTTCTACTCCTGAAATATTTTTACTATCAGTTATATTCAGAGTGAAAATTCTGATGATTTGCTTTTTACTGACATCTGGTGGCCATGTGGCAAAATCACTAGGATAAATGGAACCAACTTCAAAAAGGCATTTTTCATACAAGTGCATAAGAAACTTGTGAATAAGTAACGCGCTCCTTAAAGGGAATATATCACCCATTTTTTAACTGAATTCATATATTGAAATGTTATTTTTTTCTGATTGTATTTTTTTAAAATCTCTTTTTTTTCTATATGATTATTAGAGCCACCATCTTGCTGAGTTGCACTGCATTTCAGAGATTTGCTATCCAGCAGCTAGCTGAACATAAGAGTGGTGCCTGGAAATAACTCATTGACTTCTATGTGACAGTGTTCTAAGCATGCTCTATGTCCTGTACACAGGTCAATGTATGGAAGGGATAGGGTTGAGTTGTGTCTTTCACCTATTATCAGAAATCTATCTCCACTATTTGCCTCCAGGTTTATGGTGGGAGCGTAACCTTTCATTATAGTTTCGCCTACGATATTGAAATGACAGATAAAAGTGAAAAATAGTGACACTATTACATCAGACAAATTACCGAATCGCCACATATAAATGAAATTCACCCAGCTTATTTTTATATCTTCGCAATTACAAAAATCACAGACATGAAACAATGGGACACATTTAATGTGGCAGTTGTGGAAGAATTCTAGCATGATTTACACTAAAAAACTGGTGTACATACTTTACACCATATTTATTATGCGTTTTAGACCGTTTCTAGACACTTATGTGCCTCATCTGACAAAAGGGTGTGTCACGAACGGTGCCGCAGCCCAGGGGACGGGCTGCGGGCGCCTCCGTTTCCCGACGCTCTCTCCTGTACCAGGGACGAGTGGCCCCGCGGTCCGTCCCCCGGGCGCACTTGTCCCCCGGAGGTCAGGCACTCACCTGACCTCGGTCCTGACTCCAGGTGCTCCTGTGCCGGCCGGTGCGCGTGTCCCTACTCCCTATGGCGCGCGCTGGCCTTCTCAGATTTAAAGGGACAGCGCTGAACCTATATAATGGCTCCTCCTCCGGCAGTCCTCTGCAGGATCTTTAGTGCCCTTAGAGCCTACTTAGAAAGCGTATTACCTCGTCCTTGTGATTAATGTGTACCGTACCGTTTCGCTACCGTCCTCCGACCACGAACCTCTGTCGCCTGCCCTGACCTACTGCCTGTCCCCGACTACGAGCCTGCCTTACGATTTTGTACCACGCCTACCCTTGGCTGCCACCGCAAGCAAATTCCGCCAGTGCAAGCGACCTGGTAGTTTCCCGCCGCAGCAAGTCCATTCCGCTTTGCAGTGGGCTTTGGTGAAAACCGGGTTCTATTTAGACTCCGCTCCCTGGTGTGGGCTTTCACCATCGCTTGCGGTGGTCCAGCGGATCCACTACCATTACAGGGTGTGTGGTCTCTGTAAGGCTATGTTCACATGAGCAAATTTCGGCACGCATTTCATGTCGTATTTGCGCTCTAATACGAGCGAGATGGGCGCCGTACAAATAAAGTTTTCCATAAAACATGGTAGCCATACTTCTTTACGTGTGGCTAGAAACATTTCAAACAGTCGTACAACCATCTTTACTTAATTAAAAATATTCAGTCTTTCCGTCTATTCCCCTTGTCAAGTAGAATGTGAAGTTTAAAAAATGCTGTTCCAATCCACAGTCGCAGTATGGGCTCCTATGTCATTAGGTATTTGATGATTGTCTCATGCAATAACAGTTGTTTTACTTGAAAATAAACATTTTACAGCAAATTTAATTGGATTTCTGTTGGCGGACATGATATTTTTATTAGATAGGAAAAGGTTCAAAGTGAAACATCCCTTTTATAAAACTTGAGTGTTTAGCCATCAAGATCGGTATATACTCTACAATGATGATCTAAGGGGGTAAAATCCTAATTAAATAGTTTTCAGTTGCTCCATATTAGGGGAGAACCATCCTTCACAACCCTCAATGTGGAAATTAGATTTTCAAATGATAAAGTACATACACAGTTGAGTCATTATTATGACCACCAGCTAATATCCAAAGTAACTGCCGTATGCTGGGAGTGACTCAATAAGGTTCTGGTAGGTTGTCACAGGTATGTAGAGCCATGCTGATGGCAGTGCATCCCTCAGCTGCTGGAGGGTGCGTGAGGAAGGATCCATAGAGCAAACCCGACGATCAGGAAGGTCCCACATATGCTCGAGTCTGGGGAAATGTCAGACATTTCTAGCCATGTGACATGTTGCATTGTATTGCTGGAAGATTCCATCCACTTCAGGAAGTGCATGTATGGGTGTACGTGATCTATATAAATAGATTCCTACCCAAGTTAGTTGAGAGTGCCTTCCACATAGATGAGCGGCCTCAGAGAATACCATGAAAATATTCACCAGCCCAAAATGCTGCCACCACCAGTCTGTTCCTCCAACAATGGTTGCAGAGGGTTTGCTCTCTGATGTTTTTCACTTGACATTAAAATGTCCATTTGCATGATAAAGCAGAAAATGTGACTCATTGGAGAAGGCAACCCTTTTTAAATCAGCGGAGGTCCAATTCTGATACTGTTGTTAATATTTAAGTCTTTCTGCGGTCAGTGACCATCTGTCTGCTTTAGAGTCCAATATGGAGTAAGGTTCACTGAACTGTTGTCTTAGACACGTCTGGCAGCCCCCTGGTTCATTTGTGTGGTGATGTGCTACATTGTATCATTTCAGTCTGCCCTCACGCATCTTCATAGCTGACATTCACCTCTTACATCAATAGCATGTGGTCCTCCACAGTTTCTACAATGCATGCAGTGGTGTCATTTGTCCACTCGCAATGCGCTTTCACCACAGCAATACACGATCAGTTCCAAATATGCACAGTTTCAGAACTGCAACCCTTAGCCCACAAGGCAGTAATCATCCCTTTTGGCACCTGTGATAAATGGCCAGTTTTACCCATAATGGCAACAAGGGATATGTATGCAGACCACCTAACGCACATCTTATATACCCAGCAAGCCAGCTCACAACACTTTCAAGTGGTCGTAATAATGTGACCCACTGGCATATCTTAGAATCTGACCCCATGTTGGGATATCTATTTAAAGACAAACCAAGATACATTTTTAAGAAATCTAGATCAATAGGTGATACTTTGGTACGCTCAGATGTTAGACTCCCTAAAAAAACTTGACAGATAAGATTGAGAACAGTAAAACATGGAACTTTCCCATGTATGACTTGCGGCAATTGCTCCGCCATAATAAAAGGACCTTCTATAGCTCATCCCATGACAGGAAATAAAATACAAATAAATGGGCATTTCAGTTGCAGTACTAACAACGTGATATATCTTATAAAGTGTCCATGTGGCAAGTGCTATGTAGGGCAAACAAGCCGTCCTATTAAAACTAGAATAAATGAACACAAATCTGTCATTCGCAATTATGATAAAAAAGAAAGTGATATAAGAAAAAAGGAGGATAATAGCGAAAGAATAGATAAAAAGTACGGTGAAACTACACTAGCCCAACATTTTCATGACTTAAAGCATACAGTCAGCAAGCTAAGGTGGTGCGTTCTCGAAGAAGTAGTTATACAGGATATTAACAGCAAAAAAAACTAAATTACTTCTGCGTGAAGCCCACTGGATAAATAAGTTGGAGACTTTGATTCCAAAGTGCCTCAATGAGGTGTTTAATTTGCGATGCTTCCTATGAGGCAAAGAAATGCAAACCACTAGTAGGTATAACTAGCAAATGCTTTGATACTGCATGTCAACAATGTAAACATAGTGTGATAACTATGGTTGTTTTTAATGTGTTTGTCTATATAAGGGTTAATGCTCACCTGCATCCACAAGATTGTCCGCTTAAATGAGGACCTCACACCACACTGCGCATGCCTGATGAAGGAAACGTAGTGTTCCGAAACGTCGCTTGGTAGCGTGGAGTGTGGACGCTTCTCCTGTCAGCTCTGTTGCTGGAATCCATATGATTAACATTTAAGCTGAAATGCAGCTAAGTATTGCCTTTATCTTTGGTTGTTTATGACGATGAAAGACTGTATTTGGACTTTGTGGTCTATGAGATATACGCATACGTCACCAAGATATAAGTAAAAAGTGAAATATTGCACGTTTGAACTAAGCCTCCAGTATGTTTTTTTCTTGAGCTAATTGGGAAATAAGGAGGTTCCCTGATTGAGGCTGCACCTGGGCAATACTAAAAAGCTAGTCATAAGCTAGATTGTGGCATACTATTGTGATTTTTAACTACATCTTCCCATCAACTCTGGCCTGCTTCCCAGTCCCTACTGAAGCAAAGATTCCGCACAGCATGATGCTGCCACTACCATGCTCCACGGTGGGGATGGTGTGTTCAGGGTGATTAGCAGTGTCGGTTTTTCTCCACAAATAGCATTTGGCATTTTGGCCAAAGTTCCATTTTGGTCTCATCTGAGCAGATCACCTTCTTCCACATGTGTGCTGTGTCCTTACATAGCGTTTTGCAAACTGAAAACAGGACTTCTTATGGCTTGCTTTCAAAAATGGCTTTTTCTTGCCACTCTTCCATAAAGGCCATAATTATGGAGTACACAAATTAGGGTATGTTCACACGGCGTTTAGTGGCGACCATTTTTGTTAGCTATCACTGCTGTGCTTCACACTTGGAAATTAGGGGCTTGCAAGCCCATAATTTCAAAGCGTAAAAGCCACGCAATTTAGCAAAGCATTTGTATTTCGCAGCATGTAATATGCCTGAAAGAAGTGACATGTTACTTTTTTACAGCCATACATTACACGCTGCAAAGTACGATCGTAAAATCACTGTCAACTGAACAGCAGTGTTGATTTTACTTGTACATTCTTTTTACCATATTTTGGCATGTTTCCACGCAATTACAGGCCGAAATACGCTATATGTGAACACACCCAAATAGTTGTCCTATGAACAGATTCTCCCACCTGAGCGGTTATTATCTACAGCTCCTCCAGAGTTACCCTTTGCTTCTTGGCTGCTGTTTTAATTAGTGCTCTCCTTTTCTGGAATGTCAGTCTAGGTGGGCGACCATTTCTTGGTAGGTTAGCAGTTGTGCCATACTCCTTCCATTTAGGGATGATGGATTGAACAGTGCTCCATGAGATGTTCAGAGCTCGGGCTATTTTTCTAAAACCTAATACTGCAATACACTTTGCCACAACTTTATCCCTGAGCTGTCTGGTGTGTTTCTTGGTTTTCATAATGTTGTTTGTTTGTTCTCTTACAAACCTCTAGATCTTTACACAACAACTGTAGTTATACTGAGATTAAATTACATACAGATGTACTCTACAGTACAAAGTAGGTGACTTCGAAAGGCAATTGGTCACACTGGATTTTATTTGGGCATCAGCGTACAGGGGGCTGAATACATATGCACAACCATACTTTTTAGATTTTTATTTGCAATAATTTTGAAAAGCATGAGTCATTTTCTTTGCACTTCACAAATACTTGCTACATTGTGTTGCTTAACCACATAAAGAATCAATAAAATATTTTTTGGCTTTAATATTTAGAAATGAGGAACAGTATGAATACTTTTGCAACCCACTGTACATAGCCCAAATATATATAAAAAAAATATACTCACCTTACTCCTCACCTTGGCTCCACCACTGCCTCTGCAAAGCCTATCAGTAAAGATCAATGATCAGTTATTTATTTTTATTATGTACAACTCCTTTACCCAATCCTTTTCTCAATTCCCTCTGTTCCATATTTTCATGATCTTATGGTAAAGAAACACCTTCTGTGCTCTTGATTACTCCTAAATGCAGTGGATACCTCCATGTCGTATTATAGCAATAATATCCACCCTCTATTATTTATCTTTGAGTCTCTTACTAACCCAAATACACCTATTTTTTCCTAGTCCCTGGTTTCGTAATTTATGTAACAGCCTTTTATGTGGCAAAAGCATTAAATATATCTGAAAGTTTAGATAAACAACATTCACAGTCTTATGCAGGTCCAGTCCAGAGGTTACCTCCTCACAGAAACATATCAGATTACTTCGCCAGCACAGAATCTTCATTAACCCATGGTGATAAGGTTATTGCTGTGTAGACATTCCAAGATTACCTTACTTAGAAAACATTCACAGATAGTACCCACGGTGAAGGTGCAATCTTAATAAGTGGTTGTTCATGTCAATTCTTTCTGTCTGTAAGACTTGGTTAAACTATTTGTGCAGTGATCATTCTTAGAGAATGATCACATTCTAGGTCAGTAGCCCAGGGCTCACCTACATTTATTTGAAGCATCTCTACTTCAACAACAGGTGATACAGAAGAAGAAAAAAATTAGAATGGCAAGTAGGAACAGAAATAATATTAACGCAGAAAAGGAGTTGATATGAACTGAAGTCGAGCCAAATGGAGTAAGGCTATGTACAAATGCAATAGATCTACTGCAGAAATTTCAGTCCCATAATCAGCTGTGCTCAAAAGTTTACATACCCCGGCAGAATTTTTGCTTTCTTGGCCTTTTTCAGGGAATATGAATGATAACACAAAAACGTTTTTACCACTCATAGTTAGTGGTTGGGTGAAGCCATTTATTGTCAAACTACTGAGTTTTCTCTTTTTAAATCATAATGACAACAAAAAACATCCAAATGACCCTGATCAAAGGTTTACATACCCCAGTTCTTAATAACATGTATTACCCCTCTAACATCAGTGACAGCTTGAAGTCTTTTGTGGTAGTTGTGGATGAGGCTCTTTATTTTCTTAGATGGTAAAGCTGCCCATTCTTATTGGCAAACAGCCTCCAGTTCCTGTAAATTCCTGGGCTGTCTTGCATAAACTTCGCGCTTGAGATCTCCCCAGAGTGGCTCAATGATACTGAGGTGAGGAGACTGAGATGGCCACTCCAGAACCTTCACTTTGTTCTGCTGTAGCCAATGATTGTTGTCATGTTGGAACGTCCAAGTACGTCCCATGCGCAGCTTCCAAGCTCATGAGTGCAAATTTGCCTCCAGTATTTGCTGATAACCTGCTGCATTCATCTTTCTTTCAACTTTGACCAAGTTTCCTGTGCCTTTGTAGATCACACATCCCCAAAACATCAGTGATGCACATCCGTGCTTTACAGTAGGAATGGTGTTCCTTTCATCATAGGCCTTGTTGACGCCTTTTCAAATTTAACATTTATGATTGTGGCCAAAAAGTTTCATTTTGGTCTCATCACTCCAAATTACCTTGTTCCAGAAGTTTTGAGGCTTGTCTCTGTGCTGTTTGGTGTATTGTAGGTGAGATACTTTGTGGCACTTGCGCAGTAATGGCTTTCTTCTGGCGACTCAACCATGTAGCCCATTTTTCTTCAAGTGCCTCCTTATTGTGCATCCTGAAACAGCCACACTGCTAGTTTTCAGAGAGTCCTGGATTTCAGCTGATGTTATTTGTGGGTTTTTCTTTGCATCCCAAACAATTTTCCTGGCAGTTGTGGTCGAATTTCTTGTTGGGCTACCTTTAGTTTTTACAGAGCTCCTGTTTTTCCCTTTGTTAATCAGAGTCTGAACACTGCTGACTGACATTATCAATTCCTTGGATATCTTTTTGTATCCCTTTCCTGTTTTATACAGTTCAACTACCTTTTCCCGTAGATCCGTTGGCAATTCTTTTTCTTTCCCATGACTCACAATCCAGAAGCATCAGTGGCCGGATAAAAGATGCAAGAGTCTGTCTGGATCCCAGAAACTCACTCAACTTTTATGCACACACTAATTACAAGCAAACAGGTCACAGGATGTTACCTTTAGCAGCCATTCAAACCCATTTGTGTCAACTTTTGTGCATGTTATCTGGTCAAAATCACCAGGGTATGTAAACTTTTGATCAGGGTCATTTGGATGTTTTTGGTTGACATTATGATTTAGAAAGAGAAAACACAGTAGTTTGACAATAAGTGGCTTCACCCAACCACTAACCATAAGTGGAAAAAAAGTTTTTGTGTTATCGTTCATATTCTCTGAAAAAAGTCCAAGAAAGCAAAAAGTCTGCCGGGGTATGTACACTTTTGAGCACAACGGTATCTGAATGGAGTTTCTAAACATCTACGAACATGCTGTAGAAACAATCCTATTTGTATGGATGGATTGCTACAAAATATTGTCCAAGCAAAGAATAGGGTGTTACACCATAACAGTAAAATGGTCCAAGAAGAGAATAAAAAACATTGTCAATTACTAAAGGTTTTGCACATCATCCAAACATTCCTTTCCCCAAGTAGTTGCTTACCTATAGTAAAATAAAATAAAAAAAAAATGTTCCTTGGCATAACATTCTAATGAACTGTGCTTTTATTGTTACTTTGGCTTTTATTCTAGAACAATTGTTCTCTCTACTATTCTGTTCCATTGTCTTGAAATGTTTATGATAAGCTATTGAAAAAAATGTAAAGGGGTTTTTCCCCAATCTCATCTCATACCTCCTGTATCCAGTTCTTTAGCTGTGTGTGCTCAGAAGGAGGCGCGTGTGATTTGTTTGAATTGCACAAGGGTCTTAGCTTCAAATCCCTGCAGTAACAAAACCTGTGGATTTTATTTCTCTTTATCAATGCACAGACCTCCTTGAGGTTTCTTTTTTTTATTTATTTGCACTGTTTGACTAATTACTAAGGAGATCAGAGGACAGGAGTAGAATGACAGCACCTGGGGTTTGAACACCCAGTAGCTGCCTCAGAGGAGAGGTGGTGTCTGAGCATGTGCAGCCAGGATTGAGCAGCCTTCAGCCCTGGTCGTATCCCCTGGAGACAAGCTGCAAATAATGAATCACTAAAGGAGCAGCTAAAACAAAAACGGCGCAGAATTTTTAATAATGAAAATGGTGAAAATGTTTATTATTTAATTTTAAAGCTTCCCACGTCAATTTTACTTCGTGGCAAAATCCCTTTAATGTTTTTTTTTTCTGAATGCAAGTCAAATTGTAATTTTGGTTTTGGTTTATCTTACTGCAATTTTTTATATGGTTGTATTAGTTATGTAGATTGAAACACTTGATTTATCTGTTAATGCTATAGGGCCAGCAGACAGCACTGCACAGGGCAGCCTTGGTGGGAAACAGTGACATTCTTGCAATATTGATACAAGAAGTATGTACTTTGGACAGACAGGATAAGGTATTGCAACAAAAATGAACGTTATTGACATATACTGTAGTCTGCTAGCATTTGAGTTTACTGTGGTATCTGGAAACTTTTTCTTTTATTATTTATGAAAACAAATTTGTTTTACCTTTGACTGTCTGTTCTAGTGTGTAGACCTTATAAAATATCTGCATGTTTTACAACTTACTGAGCCACTCCAAGGGTGGATGTGGAGTCAGACTTTAGTTAGATTCAACATGGTGATTATGGACACATGCAGATACAGGGAAGGAGGAGTTTATGACCTAAATCCTAGGCAATGGGCCCCCAAACTACATTGTGGTTAGGGAAGCATTCGCTCATTACATTGTTCCTGCTGTCTGCAAAGCTTTGCTTGTTTGCATGTCTGTACTCATGGATGTCAGGAACTGGGTAAAGGAACATCACCAGCCCATGGTAAGTGCAAATTGTATCCTAAAATTATGATAGCGATCACAGGATACACTTATTTCCTTATCAGCACCAATACAATATTGGTGGTTCAGAGAAAAAGGCTGCAGGGAACAGTTGCTTGTCTCTGTATGTGCATATGCGCACTTACATAAGCATGTGCAGTCAGGTTGGTGCTGTTAGAGGGGTGTTCCATGTTTATATAAAAAATTAAAATAATGCTCTCGGAGCCCCATTGGAACAAAAGAACCATACGGTCTCTCCCTGATCTTCTGTTGACATGCCATCACATTACCGCTGCAGCCGCTGGTTAGCCTCAGTGGTGACATGCCTCTACTATTCAGAGCTGTTCACTTCCAAATGGTGATGTAAATGAGAGGCACGTGACCACTGCAGCCAATCATGGATGACATGGACAACCCCTTTAAGAAAGATGCAGCTGACAGCAAGCACCATGGCTGTGATCATTATATAAGCATTGCCATGAGGTCACAGACCAGTAAACGCATGTGTGTACACTTCCTTATGCTTCTTTACCTTCATCATGCCAAAATCTAAATTACTTACTCTATACTGCTTTGATATGCTCCATGTCCTCATAAGACACTATGACTAGGGCACTATATCTTTCATTTCATTTTTTATATAGAATTTTTTTTTTTTAAGTTTCAATGCTTAGACAAAGCTGCAGGAGCAATGGAAATCAAAACAGTGATCTCTAGCTTTCTACTTCATTTAACATGATTACATCCTGAGATGAGGAAAGAACACATATATTTTTCGAACAATAATGAAACCAAAATGAAAATATGCCTCAGTTGACTACAAATGCATACAATTACAGCAATGCATGTTTGAGTAACTTATCTGTTGTCATGTCTTCCACAGGATGGCAACACTGCCCTACATGAGGCAGCTTGGCATGGATTCAGCCAATCCGTCAAGCTGCTTGTTAAAGCTGGAGCTAATGTTCTTGCCAAAAACAAGGTGAGAATGGTTTTAAACATCAAACCTTTTGTAACTGAATTCCTCTCTGTTGTGGGTTGTGTCACTTCTCCATAGCCTCTAGCTTGTGGTAGTTCAGTAGTTTTTTTTATGGATTAAGATGACACATTTATGAGTTTTCCATGTTTCTAGCCAAACTATTAATATTTGACAATACAATATTGTTAGTGTGTGTTAGATTTGTGTAATCCTATTAATTCAATCTATGTTCCAATCTCACCATTTTAAAAGGTTAGTGGTTAAGACAACTCTTTTAATTACGATTTAGGTTTGGATCGAGTCTTAGACATTTTTAGAGGTGCCCAGGGTTGAATAAGTTAATGAACACCAAAGGTCCAGAGGAAGACAACCCTCTTTGGAGATGATTTTGGAGCCAGTCATTTGACGCTAGAGTCTATTTGTTTTGGGTTAATTCATATGTAATATATTTCACATTATTTATCACATGCTCTGTTTGTACCAAGATTACCATAAAATAATAGTGGATGTGTACATGTTAAGTATACATGGCGGGTGGGCTCTCAGAATAATTGTCTCTGATGGAGCCAGAGAACCATAGTCCTAACACTTAAGAGAGAAGAAAAAGAGTTGGGATCTCTTATGTAAAGCCAATAGCTTGGATACTTATTTAGCAATACTTACTGGGGAAAATATAAGCTATCATTTTATTTGGTTATTTACTTGTTCTCTCCAAAGGAGGAAAACACCCTCTCCATCTGGCTTCCCAAAAAAAGGGTCTTTCTCGAGTGTGTTTTTCTGCTGGCAGGATCCCGGGCTGACTTAAAAAACCATTGTGGTGAGAATAAAAAAGGGTTTACCTTTTTTTTTTTTTTTTTTTTTCCAAAAGTGATCTGAATACAAAATTACTTTCTAATAAGAAGAATATTGTCTTCTGTAGTAAAAACCTGCTGATGAAAGCTTTGTTTATAGAGTTAGGTGATTTGTTAATTCTTCATTAAAGGGGTTGTCTCGCTACAATGATTGGGTTTTAATTTAAAGATCTTTAAAAAACAAGCAGCTTTGAAATATTGTTCATTACAATGTCCTATGATTTTGAGTAGCCCGTTATATTATAACAGTTTCTCAAACTCTTAGCACGACCTGTTATCCTTATCTTTAGGGCTGCAGGCTAAAAGACCCTCCCCTTTGAAAAAGGTGGGAGCAGAGAGCCCCTCCCGCACAGAAGGCTTCGTAGTGCAGGGAGGGGGGGGGAGGAATTTGGGTCTGTGTCCATGCTGCCTGGTTTAACCCCTGTGTGCCCCTTTCTCCTGCCTCACACAATAGATGTGACACCAGTGCCTGTCGTTACTTAATCATGATATTCTTTGGAACGTGTATATAATATATAATCGGGGGGCATGTGAATACTTTATGTTTCCTGATTAGGGACACATCCTGGTTAGTAAACTCCCTTGTTGTTGCTGGAATTTTGAGACTTGTAAGCTAAGCAGGGGGTATAGGAACACTGCATCCCTTGCTCTTTACACACCCCTTCACAAACCCTAGATCAGCCCCCTCCCCAACGACCTAGGGAGACCACACAGGGGAACTCTGAAGCAAACCCCCCCCCCCCCCCTGTATAGAAGTTAGTAGCTGCCTGTGTGCTGATGGGAGGGGGGAGAGGGAGCGAAAAGGGGCAGACCCAAAAGCCCCCCTCAGTTCATTCCAGGGACACTGACAGGCTGAAAGCTCGTAATGAGACAACTCCTTAAGTACTTTTGTTCTTAATTTCTAGCATTTAGGAATTTGCTATTGACATTGGGGCACCTGGGAAAGCTTTGTTCTTTTTTTTCTAATCTGTATTTTGATTTAAAAAAACATTTTTTTTATTTTGCATATAAAAGCAGGGTAAAAAACCCAAAAAATGGGGAGATAAGTGATTTTTTTTCTTGTTTTTAAACCCAATTTAATTCAGACTCTCTGCTTTTTGAGCAAAACAAGCAGCAGTGGAGCAAAAACAAAGAAAAGGTTACTGCTTGCGTAAAAGTATTTTGATTAAAAGTAATCAATTATAGTGAAAATTTGCGAGTATTTAAATTTTTTTTTTATGCCTTAAGACCCGTTGTATAAAAAACTGTACCACAGTAAAAACTGGCAGATTTTTTTGAAATTACTTGATGTCAATTTTTTCATTTTTCACGACATTTCCCTATGGGGTATATTTTATAGTGACAACAATAGGACTAGAGAGAGTACAGTTCAAGCAAAATTGTTTTCTAACCACTAACTACTTTAGTCCATAATGATACATTAATTTATCTCTCAGTCTTCCTTTTTTTTCTATTTATCATTGTTGCCAGTTGGGAAAACGGAAGGGGAATAGATTTCACCAAGGCTATTAAGCTGAGTAAGATGTTGTGGCCACTCGTAGCAATCTCTAAGTGAGAAAGACACCCGCAGCAGTCTCAGCAGAAATCTATATGTCTGAGAGGAGGGCACCATGAAGAGCAGTCTGTCCGTGAGAGAGTAGCGACATGAGCAGTAGTTTTACGGTGAGGAAAGCAGCAATATCCTTCTCCATTGAAGAGACAATCATTGAAGCAAGTTCAGTGAGACTCCAGAGAACAAAATAGATTGAGGTGCAGTGCAAAATGAAGAGGCATAATCTGCATAAAAAGAAGCAGGTACTCCAACAGCACCATTAGTGTGTGGGAACTAACATGGCAATATTGCTATATGGCACAATTTGAGGTTTCATTTGTTTGGTCTTCTAATGGTAACACCATCGGGCACTATTATTTTGAGGTCATCTGTGTTACACTAATATTTAAATCTTAAGTACAACAGATACAGTTATGGGACAGTAACATGGATAGCACTGAGGGTAGCAATTGGATGGGAAGTTTTTATAGGATGTGTAGAATAGGTGTGGAGGACACTGCAGAATGTACCAGATGGAGAATTAAAGACAAGATTAAAGGGGTTTTATCATTACAAAGATCATGTCTCAGATTATGGGGACAGTAAAAATAAGCACTTTTGTAATTGGGTTGCATTACCTCTGTCACTTGGTTTAGCAGATATGAGCATCTCTGTAAATCTGTCTTCTATTTCTGCTGTTGCTGGTCAGAACGCCCCCTGGTCAATTCTCGCACCCTAGACACGCCCCCTGCACTGTGATTGGCTGGCTGACATTTCATTCAGCCTGTTGGGATATGCCCCTAGACAGGAAACGCCCCGGCCACGCCCCCTGCACTGTGATTGGCTGCCTGCACACTCTGTGTTTACTCCCCTCTGAGCTGTTAAAATCGATAGTGAACCCAAGTCTGCTGGCTCTATGTACATCTCCCAGCTTTAGGGTCAATGTTCTGGGCAATTACTGCCTGTTTAAGGGGCTTTTGCCAAGAGGTTGTTTCACCTCCTCACAGATCCAGTCCTTAAGCTGCTACTTGGAAAAGAAGGCGTTCTGTTCCTCAGATTGAATGCAAGCCCTGCCTCCTTATGACATCATCACCTGTAGTGTATAACATAAGGATTCAACACCGCATCTGTATAAGCTGCTTGCGTGGTGCAGAGCTAAGGTGATTAGCACTGCAAGACAGCGGTTGGGAGTTCAAGCCCCATCAGTATTTTTTTTTTTTCTTTAAAATTTGTTCACATATGTAAAGATATGAAAATACATGTGTAGACATCTATAATTTTATTCATATACACACACAAAGCTCCCCTATATAGTGTCCTATCCTTGCAGTCACACCAAGCACTTCCAACATACGTGATACAATGCATATATTCTGGGGGATGAGACATGATATAGGAGAGCCCTGTATGTGTATATATATCATTATAGAGATTAACATATATATTTTAGGTCTCTCTACATATGTGTAGAATTTAGGGGGGAAAAAAATATATACCCTGTGAGGGACTAGAACTCCAAACCCCTTCATTGTAAAAGCAATAGTCTACCTCTTCTCTACCTCTGCTCTACCACTGCTCTACCTCTTCTCTATCTCTGCACCACCAGCCCAAGTTAGTAACAAGCTGAGCAGGGCCTTCGCTCAAAGCTGATTTGCTTCTCCCCCCATTGTTTTCACTCACATGTCATTGACAGCAAGCAGAGATCTTTACTTGAAGCTGACATTTGTAGTTGAGTAAAGATCTCTGCCTGTTGTCAGTACAATTTGGATGAACACCACTAGAAGTAACAGCTGCTGGCTTTCAGTTGTGTGTAAACTAAAACATATGACAGGTGCTTGCTGGAGTTTGGAGCCTCAAGGCTGCAGACATAAGCAGGCAGGAGGCTACAGAGCTGTTATATCCAGACAACCTTCTGCATGCCCTGCTTTAAACAAAATGATGATGTCACAGTTCTTCAGTGAGGGGAGACACGCCTCCTGGGAGGAGAAACACGCCTGCTGAGAGGAGAGAGACGCCCCTGGATTTCAAACTCAATCTGAGAAAATTAGCTTAACATCACGAGCAGCTCAAACGATAACACCCCTTTAATTACTTCAATCGGACAAGACCTGACCTTTAAAGTAAAAATATTCCTATTAATATGTCTAAAAATTGTCCCTAAATAGGTATAATTGTTTTTATTGTATTTAATTAATTGGCTTGAGATAAGAAACATTGTTTGAGAGGTGGTGCCCAATCGTGAAACCTTTTATTAGTTACAAAGTTTGCCAAAAGAAAAATAAAAGCCCAAATTCCCACCTGTTGATAAAATGTTTTAATATATTGCTTTTATTGTGATGGGCTAAAAGGATCTAAAACATTGTATCTAAGTTGGACAACATTTAACAATGCTAATAATTTTAATAATGAACTGTAACTAATTTGCATGCAGAGTCTCAATAACCTGAAGGACGCTGCATATACAGCAAAACATGCTGAAAAGGTGATTTTTTTTTTTTTCAAATAGCGATCCACTTCTTTGTCTCTCTGGTGTATGTAGTCTACAGCTATACCACATGTGAATTGGTTATAGTTTACTTTGTATGCTTTTTGCATTGTTACCTTTGATGAAAGTTTGATACATTGTTAATCACACAGTTAGGCTATGTCTACTAAACAGAATCCGCTGAATAACCGACCATAACCTGCACCGTGTAGCTCTCAATAGAAAATCTGTGTCGTAGCCTACACAGCACAGATTGTTTACTGAGGTAAACCAAAGACGTCCGGGGAAGATAGAACATGTTCTATATTCCATGGGAACAATGTCAGATTCCTGCAGCCCTAATGTAATGGGCCGCCAGCAATCTGAAATCCGACTGCTGTTTTTTGCAAAAAAACGCTGTTGTGGCGCAGTCCAGCACAGTAAAAATGCTGTCGCATATTGGACGGCTTTTTCACTTTCTTGTGTGGAGCTAGCCATAGGATTATGGCTTTAACTAGTAGATCCTTGTAGGCCATTACAATTAAAGTTATGTAAAAATGTTAACCTTTTTTCAGGGTGGATTTGATTTAAATCTAACTGATTTAAATCACGATTTAAATCACGATTTAAATCACTAGTCAGTAAGGCTTGATTTAAATCACTGATTTAAATCCAAAGTTTTCCTACCCCTAAACTAGTTCTGCTACTTTAAACATGCAAGAATGAAAATTTTTAGAATCACTTTTTATTACTTTTTCTCGGCCCCGTTTATGGGTTAATCGATTCAAAGTGGGACACCACTTGTTCTGTTGTACTTAGAAGGAGAAAAATATCCTGACCTTAATAACAATATAAATAGATTTATTCACTGAAACAATAAAACATTACAGCATAAGTTATTTTGCTTTTAAAGGGCGTTGTCCTCGCTACAATGATTGGGTTTTTTTAATTTAAAGATCTTTAAAAAACAAGCAGCGTTTGCAATATATGTTCCATTACAATGTCCTACTGATTGAGCTAGCCCTGTTATTATTGACTACATCAGCTCCTCAAATTTTTCTATAGCAGCCAACCTGTTGATCCTTATCTACTGCTGTCAGAGGTCTGAATGACTCATCACCTTTGAAGACAGGTCGAGCATGAGAGCCCCTCCAGCACAGAATGCTTCTGAGGGAGGAGGAGGACTCTTGGCGTCTGTGGTCCATGCAGCCACTGGATTAACCCTGTTGTCCGCTTCCTACCAGCTCTCTACACAGATGGATGTGACCAGGCAGTGACCTGTCTGTTACTATAATCATGATAGTCGTTTGGAACTGTGACTATACTAATACTTATAGAGATCAGTCATGTGAATACTTTACGTTCCTCCTGTATTAGGGACACACTCCCTGAGTAAAGTAACACTGCCCTTGTTGTTTGCTGGAGATGTGGAAAACTTTAAGCTAAGCAGAGGTATAGGAACACTTGCAATCGCCTCTCTGCTCTGGTTATTAGCACACAACTTCACCTTCCTCTCTACACTCATAGATTCAGCCCTCTCCCGCAACAGACCTAGGCAGGCACCACACAGGGTGAACTTCTTTATGTTTCGCGCCCTTCCCCCCCCCCCCATAGAAGTTACGTAGATGCCTGTTGCTGATGGGAGGGGGGAGAGGGAGCAGAAGAGACAACAAGCTCAGCACCCCCTCAGTTTCAACTACCAGGGACAAGCACTGAACGAGGCTGAAAGCTTCGTAATTATACAACTCCTTTAAACAAACAACCATGTTTTGTTAACTAATTTGGCTAAACAAAATATATATATATTTTAAGAAACTTAGACGTCAGCCTCACCGACACATGAAAAACTTAAATACTACTGTCCCTGCTGTCCTCTGTAGCTCTAATTGTCGTCATCTTCATCATCATCTTCTCTTGTTCCTATTGCATAATCTGTGAAAAGAAAAACAAGCTTTCCTGCTTTATTGTTCCCAACCGATTTCTCAATTTAGAATGAATGAGACCAAAGGAAGAGAATTTCTTATCAAGGCCTGCAGAAGAAGCTACTGCTGTTAAAAGTGAAATCATTACTTGAACAGTCCCTCTAAATCCAAGCGCTTAAGTGACTTCCACAGTTTTCTGTGTGACTCCTAAAATAATCTTCAGCAAACATATATTTCTTGAATGGTTTCCCCCTTAGCTTTCTTAGTTGCATTAAGATGGATGATTGCTGATACCCATGTCATAGCTAACTCCTCACTTCTCAGCACTTAGGTTTTGACCCTGATATTGGATATTGACACTATTTGCAAAAATGAGGTCTGGATTCAGTGCTTGTCCCATTTCGTTTGTTTACTGCTTTGTACTTAATTCCTGTCCATGTGTAGTTTTCTGTTTTTAGTGTTCACGCTCAGTTCCTTCCAAATTTTCATTCTAACAGCATCCACAATAAAACAGCTATTTTTTTCTGTATTTGTTTTAATAGCTTGAGAGAATGTTTTCAGGAAGCTCAGCATATTTCACATTTCTCTCTTAAGCCCAAGTGAGGATTTTGGCCGTGACAGTGCCCATCTATTTTATCTCGATTTTCTTCACAAAGTGTCATCATCAATAGGCCAGTTGTTTTATATACTGCTCAGAAACACAAAACAGTCCACCACAGAGATCCATCTAAACATCTTGGGAGCGTTAGGCTTGGTTTCCACCACCACCCATCCTTTTCAGAGCTTGCTGCAGCTAAATTATTATTACGTGAAGTATTTAGCAATTTCAACAACTTTAGCCCCATTATTTCTGGACAAGTTAAGTCCTTTGCTAATAGGTGGCAGCAAATGAGCACTTCAACCATATGTCCTTAGCAGCTTTCTATTCCCTCCTGCTCTTCTAAATCTCTTCACATCTTGGTACTTTGCAGCATTGTCAGTGACCAACTGCGTACTAGACATTTTGAATTTTTGTCACGATGTCGTTATATTATGCTTTTAACTGCCACTTCTTGTAGTAATTCTGCTGGTGTGAGCATTTCCTGACGATCAGATTTTTGTGCAGAGTGAAGACCTTTACCTTCTTCTGTTGTTTATAACAAGTACATACAATACGGATCATTGTGGACATTACTCCACACATCAATACTTAGTAAACAATTTTACCCTCCAGCAGCCTTGTTGCCACATTGCTCCATTTCTCTGTCATACACTTGATCCAGCAGTTTCCCTGCAACATCAGCTCTGCTGGGTGGACTGTATCCTGACTTGACTGAACCATATGTAAATGAAATGTGGGTTCTCAGCAGACGGAAATAAGAGTTCGTTGCATAAATAAACGGGCAATTTTTTCTCAATCAACTCTTTTCTAATCTGCTAGTTCTTATCACAAACCTATCTATGGTGTTCCATGGAGGTAAAGTTTTTTCTGTCCTTTTGTGTGATGGTGGATATGTGGCTGTGGGTGTCTATAATGATGCTGGCTGCTAATAAGCACTATCCTGATGTATAAACTCTGAAACTGTAGAACAGGATGATGTGATCTTGGAGGTGATAGTTTTCTTTTCCAGAATCCATGAATTCCCCTAAACAAAAAAAGTCAATGCTGTTATTTTATTGTTTATACAATTTCTGCTTAGTTGTACACAACACATCACGCCCAAAAGGAAATATTTGTTTTTCTTCATCATAACTTGTAACCAAATGACATAAACAAGCAGTCATAATAATAAATAGAATTTCTCACACATGACTGTTCTGTCTTAGAAATAGGATTCATAAAAATGTTTACCAACCTGAAGATCCCTGCCTGTCAGCAAGTGATTTCTTTGTCTTCTTCATCACCTGCACTTCGTCATTGATGTGCCTCATTCGCGCCACCAGGCCTTTGGCATCTCTTTGTTGCATCGGTTGCATTTTTGCACGCATGCCTGCCTTACCGATAGGCGAAGGAGCTTCATTAAAATAATTCCCAAACTGGGTCTCTTTTACGCCTGTGCCTATTATAAGGAACAGAATGTAATAAAGCCTCAAATCGTACACACAAACAGATCCGACTTGTCCTGTCTGTGGCTATGCTGCAGTATTGTGCTCAAAGTTTCACTTTCATTTTCTTGTCCTAAGAGCCGTTTAGCTTATAAACTGCCCTGGATATGATACCTTTTAATGGCTAATAGAAATAAAATATTACAAAATAAATAGCAAGTTTTCAAGACTACTCAGGTTTTCTTTCTTCTAGGCGACATATATGTATAATAGCTGGTATTACAGTGCCTTGCAAAAGTTTTCGGCCCCCTTAAAAATTTTCAACCTTTTGCCACATTTCAGGCTTAAAACATAAAAAAATAAAATTTTTTTTTTTTGGGTTTGAAAACCAAAAAATTGGGACAAATTGTGAAGTGGATTATTAAAAACTTTTGTAAAAATAAAAAACAAAAAAAAGGGGGGCGGGCAATATTATTCGGCCCCTTTATTTCGTGAAAGCAAAACCACTCCCAAAAGTTCGTGTGGATCACTGATATCCAATATTGTCCAAATGCTGATATGAAAAAAAAAAATCCATTGTGTTAATCAAGTTCCATATAAATGCACCTCTCTGTATAGTCTCAGGGTTTTTTGTTAAAGCGCAGAGAGCATCATGAAACTAAGGAACACACAGGCAGGTCCGTGATACGTTGTGGAGAAGTTTAAAACCCGATTTGGAAAAACAAAAAGTTTTTCCAAACTTTAACTCCCATGTACATCATATTAAAATGAAGGTATCAGACCATGCAAACCCAAAATTGGGAATTTGTTACAACCATAAGGGGGAGGAGCTTTCCAGTCCTTTCCCATAATGCCTTGTAAGCAATGCTTATAGTGGGCTAAAAGGCAATCAAAAAAAAAACACCCCTTTAACTTTGCTCTCCATGGGAGAATGTTCCCCTTCTCAACCCACCCATTGCCTCCCACCAGTCAAGCCAAACGCTCTGCTCACACTGTGGGGCAAAACCCAAATGGCGTAGTAGATGAAAATTTTTGCTTGACAATTTTTCCTTTTGTTTTCCCAAAGATTCATGAATCAAAGTAAGTTGAGGATTTTTACAACCTATAGAGGGCCTGAGTTTTCTACCTTTCCCAAAAATGCCTTGTAAAAAAAGAAATATGTGTTTAAAAAAAAAAGTTAAAAAAAAAAAAAAAAAAAAAACAGAAAAGGCTGGAGAGTGTCATTAATTTTAGTTCACAAGTGTGTAGTGTCTTTAAATTTTTATGAAATTAGAGACCTTAAGCCCCACTGTCTCGGACAAGTTTTCCTAAGATGTTAAGTGTCAAAAACTAGGGGAAAGATTCATAAAGTAGTCAAAGGTACATAAATTTGTAATTCCAGACCTTACTGTCTCTTTTGATATTAAATTGCTTTTTGATATAACCAATTTTATATGTTCTTCATTGTGTCCTGGGCTATAAAATTTTTTAGCAACAGATAAATGTGTGTTTTTGTCCTTTATTGTGTGATGTTGAGACATTATCCTTGCTTTAAAGGGGTTGTCTCATTTAAGTTTCAAAGTCAGTAGCATTCTTTCTTTCTGAAATTTGGTTTTGGGTAATTAGCATAGCTCTGGTATTAACTTTGCAAATTACTAGATTATTTTAAATCTCCTTCTCCCAGGTCCAAGAAGCTTGAGACTTAAGTAAACAGTATAATTAGTGTCTTTTGTCTAAGGCAATTTTCACAGGTTATTCGACTAATTGCGGGGGACGTTTTCGCCCCACAATTGCCGGCGCCGTGCAGGGGGGGGGGGGCGGGGTCTGGCGCTTCCGGCCCCATAGACACTCTTTTCAGGGGCCCCCTTTACACGCCGAAAATAATGTGCATTTCTCTTTTCCCCACTGCGGGATTCGCCGACGGGGAAGAAGGGAAATCCCATTCTCTATGGAACTGTGGATTACCGTATTTATGGGCGGAGAACCCGTACCCCCGCGCAAATAGGGCCCGCAGTACGACACCAATCAGTCCCAAAAATAACCTTGTAAATGAGGCCTAAAAGACAATAACCCCCAAAGCTCTCAAGTCCCTGCAGTTCTGTGTCTTGTCTTGGATATTTCCTCCTGCTATCAGAAACAAACGCGGGGGAGAAAAAACAAACAGGTCGTAACTAGAGAAAACCCAAAAATCTCAGAAGGGGATAAAAACATTTTAAATCCTCAACAAAAAAAAAAAACAAAAAAATATTTTGGAAAACTCCCCCATTTGTGTTCCCTACATGTTGAAAGCTAATCTTTGTAGTGAGACAACCCCCTTAAGTTTCTGTCCTGTACCATTTTGTGCACAGAATGTGGTACACAACATTGGATGTAGAGCATGTGAATGTCCCAGGGATGTCTAAAAACTATATTCCCAATACTCCTCTACTATGTTAGCAGCAACCAGTAAACTTAAAAAAAAAATGTTATAATTAGACGTTCACTGCTATCCAGTGCACAAAAAGGAACATATCCGTGTTAAAATGATCTGGAAAACCTGTTCTCACATAATGAATATAAACAGAATATCGGTTCCTAACACACAGCAGAACTGTAAGGTAGTTGACATATTCTGTATCCATCCCATGTTGTGTACTTAAATATGTACACTATAAGTCCTATTTGGAGTTACTGTTGGTGAAACAGGAGAGAAACTTAAAGCAAGGATAAGGTCCCATAACCAAAAGGCACATTTACCTGTGACTAAATAATTTTTTAGGAAAAAAAACAAAGCACCTTACTCTCAATGGGTGAAAGATTACTGATCCCATCACAGGCATCTCTGGCCCCAAAAGCTGCATGGAAAGATGGCAGAGCCGGATATTAATGACCCAATGCCCTTTGGGACAATTCACACCCCATGCAGAAAGCCACGTTAACATATAGGGGGAAACCATAGATAAGGTGAAAAAAGGGGGGAAACCCCTTCCCCCT